>JBBPKO010000294.1:10440-31862 GCA_038089295.1 Xerocomus amazonicus
TAAAGGTGGAGTTTAACGCAGCTTACAGAAAAGGCCGTAGAGAAGATAAGGTCAGGGCTAGGATAGATTATGATAATAGTGGTGGGAGGCAAGACTTCGGGATCAAATGAAGTGAAGTGAAGTGGTACGGAAAGGCAAGAGAGAAAGGGGAAGAAGACTGGGCAGGCAGCGAAATTGGTCAGTGGTGGAGAAGAACGGTCGAGAAGTGGGAAATCGGGAGAGGAAATGCGAGGGGGAATTTCAGTGTAGAGCCGAAGTAGCTCCGCACGGGAACGAAGGAGGATTCGAAAGGATCGTAAAAGATGGGAGAGACGTGATGAACGAGGCGTGGATGGAAAGACGAAGACTGAACGACGCGAAAAACGATTAATAATGTCGAAGGTACTTGGTATGATATGGACTCACGAGTGATGACGGACGAACCACGCAAGTTCAGCTCGTGTTCTACCAAACGCAAACTAGACGGTGAGGAGAACAGGACTAGTAACTACGATACGACGATATGTTGTGTGGACAGCGAGAGACTAGTGCGAAAATTGTGTACAGTGGGCTTGGATGTGCCGTGCGACGACGAAGATAAGATAATCGTGTCTACTACAGTGCGGTCGATTAACGTTTAATAGACGTATTCTTAGTATTTGTGCAATGCGGGGTGCTGCCGTTGTGAATATTTGCATTTGCAACCCAGCATACATCTAAATGTGCTTCGCAGAGGTAAAGTGCTAGTGAGCTCAAACCTTCAAATTCATGCTGCTACATGCTCTCGAAAGTTTCCACTTCTCGTATGAACATTTCTCGCGGAAGCGGCCCTAGGAAAGAGGACGCTCGGGGGTCCGGTTGGGGTGTCGTCGATCGATTGTTGCTCATATCGAATCCAGCAGTCGATCAAACAACACTATAGACAAGCCAAAGGGCCTCGACCTGATGTGCTCATTGTGCGGCAGTGGCACGGTAGACCAGGAAACCCCAAAACAGGCTGACATGACTACTTTTTTAGTCGGGGACACGTAGATTCAACTTTATAAGCCGCACGCTCACTTCCCTATCCGACTGACGCTACCTTTGTCCCCTTCGGTCTGAAGCCAGTCTGATAATACGATCCAGGTTGCTAATGCCACGCTTATTTTTCGTGATAAGTGATCTGTTGACGAGAATACGACGAGTGTGAGCGTCGAGTCGACGAAGGAATATGGGCAAGTAAATGTGAACGGGTTTAGGTGGGGGGACTAAGATGGCACTTTGTCTGACGATGACTGGATCACGACGAGATTCCGAAGACACCAGTCTGAATCGTCCAGGGTCAGGGTTAGTGGTCAATCAGAAGCAGTTGCGCTTCTTCCGACGCCGGATGGTCGAGACACAGCCCGCGGAGGGAATGCCGGGGGGACGGGAGGACGCGATGCAGATATGCGCTGCCCTTTCGACGATCGATTGTTCGGCCCCCTCTTAGTCCGAAGAAGACGCGTCTTGTCGCGACGTTTGATGAATTCACAAGTTCAGAGTGTCCAGCTCTCCGCCACGTTCAACAGAGGTTCACCACTTCAAGCGTGACTCCGTGTCTTGTGCAGCTGCTTCGGCAGAAACCGAACCTCGGCTTTTCCCGCCGAGTCACAATGGACGACAAGTAGGAGAAACAAACCCTCGAGCACGCAAAGACGATCGGTAAGTTAATTCGCTCATATAACCTACATTCTTATTTCATCCCCGTAGTTGACTTCATCATCTGCCTTCTTCCCCGTCTGGATGGTCAGGTCTCATCATTGAGGTATCGCAGACTTCACACTCGTTCCTGCTACCTTCAACGATGTCAGGTGTCAGGTCCGGCTCGATTGCACATGGCGTAAGTCTTGCTGCTACCAGTGAGATTTGCATTGGTACGGTGGTTCAAACCAGCAAGGGGTTGGAGAGCTATGAACCTGGCCATTTTTGTCGATTCTTCGGACGATTAAAACATGTGACGTTTTAACCCATCAGGCGAGTCCCTTGGTGTCTCCATCCACGACTTTGTTCGAGACTCTGTGATCCTGCCTCTCGATCTTGGCATCAAAACTGACACGCTCGACGCGCATGTTCATTCAGCTCGATTCCACTGCACGTTCCGAGTCGGAACCAACCCTTGGGCACACGGAAGGAATGCTGCGTGAACGCCATACAATTTTATGGCCTTCATCACACCAACAATAGTACTTCGTGGATCATACATTCCAAACTCCCCTTCGGTTATGAGGGTCAGTAATTACAACGTCCCGAACGCGGAAATGCTACGACCCTACGCCATTGATAAACCAGTCGTAGACACAAGCGGACGATTTAATGTTGTCATCAAGGTGTAGTCACGCATCGCTGTCGGCACTATGGCGGCGAGTGGGTCTGGAGCAGGGTCAGGAGTTGACAGAATGGGAGACGGAGAAATACGTGGGATGGGGTGGGTGTCTGCAGAGTTTGTTTAAGAATTGGACACCGGATTGGGCGAGGTGTGAAATGTTTGAGGTGATGGGTTGGTCCTGCCGGTAGTGGTGGACGCGAACAGAAAGGGCTGTGACTAAGAGAGGACGAGGAAGACTATGGGAGGGGTGAAACGGCCGTATGGTGCATCTATCGGATCTCTTCCACGGAGGCGTCTTTCGGGTCGCCGGTGTTGGACGTTGATGCATACGATCCGTTTTGTAGGTGATATGGCGAACCGGTAAGTATCGTGGTGTCTGTCGCCCTCTGAAGTGAGCGCATTGACGGCGTAGAACGGCACGATGCGTGGTTCTTTGTGGAGCACATGTCGGGTTTTACATTGCAAATCTTGGGTACGAGGTAGTGGCTGCGGTGCGTGGTTCTGAATATGTAGCATTTGTTGAGCGTGGTGCTGTGGTTTTGATTTAACGTCGAGCAATTCCTTTTCTCGCCATCTGCGAACTGTAGGCCGTCGAGAGGACACGCAACCTAGTATGCACCATGCTAGGTATCAACCGAAAAGAGCAGGCCAGGGGAGGAGATGCTCCGAGTGGCGTGACATCAATCGATTGTTTGCTTGAAGCAAACCTAGGGGTCGATCAACTGAAACTAGGAAATACAGGGTTGTCAGTCACGCAGTATTGAAGTGAGCGGATGCCATACAAACTTCAATCTGGGCGTCCCCGACCATGGGATCGACCATGGTGTTGCCCCACAACGCTGAGGACGTCCGATCGGTGCGTTTAGCGGGGCGTTCTTCGCCCCTCCAGTTTCGTTCCCGATTGGTAGTAGGATCTACGTTGCCAAGGTCACACTCGCTTTTCGTAGTAAAATGACCTGTCGACAGGAATGCAGTGGATGTGGGCGCCGAGTAAATCAAAAAAAAGGCGAACGAACGGATGCGAAATGGATAGTGGGAGGTGCGTGGGGCAGCTTTGTCGCATGATGGCGAAATTTGGGCTGACGTACGTCGTCTCGCATTTCCAGAACGAATCAGTTGAACGAGCTCTGCATACATTCAAAGCCCACCTCGGATCATGTGTACGTAGTAGGTACAGCCCCATGTGCTTTCGGTCCGAGCACCTCCGGCGGTCTGCACGTCAGGATATACCATTGAAAACGCAGTTGTGGGCACAAGTTGAGCACCGTGTTCCGTGGGTAGATCTGAAGGAGGGAGAGGAGTCGATGGGAGGGAGGGAGGGGGTATCCACGGTGTTTATTCAGGAACTGGACACCAGATTGGATCCGGTGTGACTCTTGGGTTCTAAGTAGGTGGCTGGCGCTACTGTCCCTATTGAGCGGGGTGCTGTAATGGTCTCCGGATGGAAACCATAAATCGGACGAGTGTTTGTTTTCTTGATTGCCACCAGGGACATATTTATTTAATGTCGAGCCCTTCTTTCTCTCGTCGTCTGCGAACCGGGTACTGTCAAGAGGATGCCCAGCCCAACGGAGAGGCGTATGTCCGGGCTACTGGCGATAGGAAACCTGACATATGCATGTAGTGGTAGTGGTAACTCAAGCGATACTAGTCACTGCGCCAGGACCTCTTCCATCGCTGCAAGTGACCTGGACAGATATCATCGTCGTACTCCCGTTTGTACGAATAGCCAAGGTAGAGTTTGATGTGGATACGATTGCACATCGACATCTTTATGTCGTGGTCACACTGCTGGTTCAATAGGAAGGAAGAACCGTTGATACCCAAGAGCCACTGTATCTCTATAGTAGTGCCATGCAATTTACTCTCGGGCAGACTGAACCATTATCTCACAAGATTTACTGGGGATTCACAAAGTATGTACGGCGTCCTCGAATCGGCGAGTGCGGCCCGTTTCGATCCTTTTTGCGGGCGGCAAGAACGTGTACTGGTAGTAGCCCTACAAATGATCCAAAGATCTCACGACTGTTTCGTAGGCCGGGTATGACGATTACTTGGACAATAAACTGGTACGTGTGCACGGGTCCTCACGTATAGAATACGGCAAACTTGATAGGTGGTGTTTGTAAATCCAATCCGATGATTACCCGGCTCGGCTCAAAAGCTCCGGCCCCGGCTTGGCTTTCGAGGGCTAACGCATTTAGAAGTGTCAACCCAGGCCCTTATACAGGGCTTGTGCCTAGCTCAGGCTTGTTCATACAATCTCATCTTCCTCGTCATCCCCATGCAGACCCTCGTTTTACAGCGCACCATCCTAAGACATCGTCCCAGCCCTCTTCCGAAACTGAAGTGCTACTGTCATGGCCTGCTACCTCTGATATATACCGTTAGAAATGGTTAAGTGGAAAAGGCTGAGCCTGAATAAAGGAGTGCTCGCCTTTTTCTCTCTCCGGATCTCCTTCAAAAGGGACAGGCTAAGGCGTAGGTTGGCCGTGAATAGCACCGGCTCAGGAACACTTGGCGGCCCGAATATCTAGGTAGCGAGCGCTTAAAGTCTACCAGAGCATCTCGCGCATTCCTGGGAAGGAAAACTCAATGAGTGACGGCGGGAGAATGTTTGTTGTTAGCTAGGATGCATTTGCGCCGATATCAGCCACGACCAGTAGGAGAGAACGGGATGGTGCCGGAGAAGCTCATCTTTCCGCAACGTTTGATGAGTGTACGTCCTACTGGACGATGCTCACACTCGAACACCACTGGCTGATCATTTGTTTCTATGCCTTTTAGATGAACATCCCGCAAGTGGACCCGAGTGCGAAGCTGACCCTCGCGCAGTGTAAAAGGGGACGATCGTCTGTATACACTTCACGACGTGGCTGGAGATTACGTTGCAGGGGACGAGCACGTTTCTTTCCGATGGATGGCGAATTGTGCAACGGGCGGTCATGTGGACGGGATGGCTCAGCGGATGATGTGGAGGTGTGTACCAACAGAGCGGGAGGGCGCGCTGCAAAATAGGTATAAAGTGTTGTTGAACCCCTCAAGAGAAAAAAAAACAGAACCCATTCATTCTTTGATACGAAATCCAGGACATTATACAACGAAACCGAGGCGTAGCAGGAAGGGAAAGAAAAAGAAACATACGTGGTCTCTACGCTACGTACACAGCAACGCCTGCGGAACTCAAACTCAAACAGTGGTCAGGTCTCGGTAAGTGGAATCCAAAACGTATTACAAAACGGAATCGTCTCTTTTTTTCCCCAGACGAGAAAGGGGGGCATATCTAGAGCGGACAAAATCAGTACACACCGACCTGTGCGTCGAAAGAAAGCTGGAACTTGCATGAATCCAAAATGCTCAAATGCCGATGTGCACAAACACGATCCGCTTCTCCAATGACACCTCTCCGGCCATCTCTAACACCGCAGCATTCAGAGCCCCAGCCGCATTCTCAAACCTAATCACTGGCTGTCTGAACATCTCCTTGTAAAACGCAGTCACTACCTTGTGCGCAACCGCATCGTCCACCCTCCACAACGTCCCGATCACTCCATTGAACCCTGCAAATTGCATGCCAGCTGCGAGATGAAGCACCTCGTCCGGGGTCGAAGCATCACCGACCGCAGTATGACAGGCCGACAAGAATGCGAACTCGGAATTCGTGTATCGTTCCTGGATGACCCGCATCAGGGTCAGCTTCCCGTCCCCCATCGCAAACCACGACTCGAACGGCTTTTGGGCGTGTTGGGAACCGTGACAAGCGAGATGGACCCAGCGGTGATCGCGAAACGCCCGTACGGCACCGTCGATCGATGCTGCATCCCCCGTGACGGTCTCGAACGTGACCGCTGGAGATGGAGGCATCCACGTCTCGTCTCGAATTTTCTGTATTTCACGTTCTACCTGTGGGAGCTCGCTCTGCTTCGTTTCTGTGCTCGGTCTCCCCTGACCTACAGCCACGAACGAAATTCGATTCGCTCCTCCGGAGGCATCCCGGGCTGCCTTCTGAGAACGAATCCGGTCGTGGGTACGGACGAGCGCAGAGAGAGAAGGTGCATAGGACGAAACATACAGATTGAGCATGTTCCTTTGCCCGTTTTGATGCAGCCCTGCAGCATGGAACGGCAGCTTCGTGAATTTCGAAGTCGGACACCACCAGATGCGCGATCCGAGAGGAAGTTGAATATCGTATTGGAGTGCATCTGCGATCGGTTCGACCACTGTCGACCATAGATCGTGAAGCATTACTTTTACCCAGGACTCTCTCCGATCCCCGAACGCATGCGGGTCTCGTGTGAGTTCCGATAGCTGGAGACATAGTTGGTCGATGTCAGGAAGTGAGCAAGGAAGAGGCACATGAACGGGAAGTCCAGTGCGGAGGACAATGAGAGCGTCGCAATTGTATTTGGATGCATTCACGATGATGACTGGTCCGAATTCAGCGGCATTTTGGAGGTCCTCGAAAAGGGGAGGCAGGAGGAATCTTGAGAACCCATCCAGACCACGAATTTTGTATACGACAGACTGCCATTCATCCTTCGCTCGCCAGTACGCATTCGAATCACCACTTCCTTGTGCATGTCCTCGAAGTTCGTTGCTAAGTCGTGTGAATTTATTGCCGAGTGCACGTTCCTGGTCACCCTGATCTTCCAATTTGGCGATAGAGATATTGAAGCGGGCTAATTGGTTCCAAAGAATTCCTCGGCCCTGTTCAAGTAACTCCACAGCCTTTTGAAAGTCATTGTGCCTGATACCACATGAGAATGCATCATTCACTAGATTGGCCAATTCTGATTGCATGAATTCATGCCTGGACTCTAAGGAAGAGCTTAGGGAGGTGAAGCGATCCAATGCATTGAGAACAGTCTGGTAAGCCTCCAGGACCGAGGAGTGGTTATACTTTTCAGCATCCCTGACCCAAGCCTTGGTTGCTTTCAACAAATTCCATGAAATTGCTGGTACACATGTCTTCAGTTGTCCATAGACTTGAAAAGCCTCATCAATGGAAGGAGGTGAGAGATCAGGTTGTGGTGACTGAAACAAAAGAAGGATAGCCCCAGCCAATCCTTGAGTGACCTTTGCGAAGATGTGGTGTTGGACTGGATAGGTTTCCAATGCATTTTCCCACAATTCAATTGCTCTAGTTAGATCTATATGAGTTCGCTTTGCATTAAAGCGGTCCCTCAAGGAAAAAGCAAGATTGTCAAGAGCCAGACCATGACTTCGATGACCAGGTGGGCTTAATCGAAGTTTTCTCTCTTTGAGATCAATAGCCTTGTCCAAGTCAGCTAAATCGTTTAGCTTATTGTAACGTTGCTGTAGAGACACTGCGAGATTCCCAAGAGCTTCAGCATGGTATGAATCACCTGGTGGACAGAGATCAAGTCTTTTTTGTTTCATTTTAATAGACCTGTTGAGATCTGACATATTTCCTTGACTTTGATAACGCATTATTAGTGATGCTGCCAATGTTCCAAGAGCTGATGCATGATCTGAATGACCCAATGGGCACAAGGCAAGTGCTTTTTCATGCAAATCTACAGCTCTATCCATGTCTGCTTTATTTTTTTGTGCATTATATCGCTTTCGTAAGGATATCCCGAAATTTTGAAGAGCTAGAGCATGGCTAGGATGATCTAATGGACGGAGATCAAGTATTTTCTGATCAATCCCAATACATTTATTGAGATCTGAGATATTCCCCCCTTGGTCATAACGACGGTTAAAAGGAGCTGAAAGACAGTTCAAAATAGCATCATGGTTTTTATGGCCTAAAGGACACAGGTCCAACATTGCTAATGCCCCTTCAATTTTTGTTGATAGGCAAGGCAAGCTTTTGAACTCTGATGAGAATTGCCATAATCTCCCATCATACTCTCTAAGAGCTGACAGACAGTCATGACCATCAGGTACAACCTAAAACACTTGTCTGACAAAATGCAAATCAAAGTTGTAGATCAGTACTGACCAATTTGTCACAGGCTGTACATGCCAAGAATAGGGCTGAAAACCCATTGGATAGCCCAGGGATATTGCCTTTTTGGACTGTTAGCATTTATATGAGAGAGATGGGATTAGAGCCTACATTGCCAATGATTTCCAGATTCTAGCAAGCTGGTTACATTTACAGCTATTTGATCACCCAGTGGCTGTTTGTCCCAGCCAGGAGCAAGCTCTGGAAGAGCATATATGCTAAGCCTAATAGATGCAAAGGAAGATGCAGTGCTTTAGGCAACAAGAGTAATAAATGACAATGCTACATGTAAGAAATAATACCTACAAGAGGAAGGGATGGTTCCACGAGAGAACTAAACCATTCTGTGACATTTCTCCGGGACATGTTATTTTAGACACATCACCAACCCCAACAGTGACTCGAATGTCTTGTTTCGGAAGTGGGAATGATAGGGTCAACCGAGTGACTACATTGATGTGAGCGAGCGGATACATGTCGTTTAATCGACACAAGCGTACCTGTGACCTGGAAAGTAAGATTGTCGGATTCGTTATGGAACATGTTGAAATTGGATACAAGTGCGAACGAGACGGATTGTTGAAGTGGAAAACAATGTGGAGAGAATATCGAGAATAACGAGGAAACACGGGCTGAAGATGATGGGTGACAAGTGGGGGGTAAGAATAGGCAAACCGATGATAGGACGAGTGGAATTTGCCTAGGCGCAGGAGATAGAGAACGAGGATGGGATACTAGTGGATACGGGGGTGACGATTTAGTGAAAAGGAAAGCAATGGGTTGGTGATAATGGTAGCGTAAGCTTGAAGCATATGACAGAGGGGCAGGGATGGCTTTTGACAAGGCGGGGGTAGTGACTAGGGTGGTGACTAGGGTGAGAGAACAACGGGCGTCGGTGTTTTGGACAATCCAGGGAGGGCAGGTAGACGAGGTAGAGCAAGAAGATCACGAGGACGGATGGATGAGCGAGACAGATCGACAGATCGACAAGGATAATGGCGAACTGCTGTTTTAATGTAGAGCCAAAGATGGCTCTGCACAGGAGCGAAAGGGGATTCAAAAGGGTAGTAGAGGATGGGGGGGGTGTTGGGGGAGACGTGGATGAAAAGACGATACTTGGTGTGAACTGATGAGTTCTGTTAATATGTCTGTAGCGTGGACCCACAAGTGGTAGCAGATGAACTGCGCAAATCGAGCTTGCGTTGCACCAAACGTCGATTAGAGCGTGACGATAACTGGGCTAGTAACGATGACACAACGATATGTCGTGTGAACAGCGAGAGACTAATTTCACGGTCTGCAGACAAACCGAAGGAAGCTGGCAGAAAGGCCCACTGCCATATAACAACGAAAGATAAGATTATTACTGTGTGGCTAACTAACATTTAACAGATATGTCATCAGTATCATCTCCGAGGTGCTGCCACTGCAAACGTTTGCGACCCAACATACATCCGGATGTGTTTCACACAGGAGGGGAGCTAGGTGTTAGTGCTTCGGAGTCCACGTCTTTTGCGCTGTTAACACCCCCAGGAGTTTTCGCCTCGTATGACCGTTTCTCGCGAGAGTGCCTCTAGTCTTGGTGACCATATAAGTCGACCTCCGCTGCAGCGTGAATGCTCATAGCTAGTGCGAGTGCATCCCCGTTGCATATCGAACAGCGCCACGACACGGTAGCAAAATGCGGGCCGTGTTGCCAACGAGAGGTCGATAGACAAGGAGAGGGGACGGGGGAGGGATAAAGTAATCCGACGGGGTACACACGAAAAGGGACTCAATAAGCAACATGGAGCAGCACAAGGAGCAGCGGGACAAACGGCAGCCACGAGCTTACTTAATCAGAGGTAAGTTGTTTCGGACGCGCTCTGCTCTTTACCTTAGTGTCTACCTACTGGAGTCACTACTTATTATTTATTGTCTACTAACTAGGGTAAAGCCTTACCCTATCCCAGCACAAAACCATTCTAATGCCCATGGTACCTGGATATTGAACCTGTCACCATGTTTCAGGTGTGAGCATACTAGGCGTTCAACGTGATGATTATAAGTGATGTACCAGTCGAGCCGTCTGATATCTGAATTTCTGAATGTACGCTATTGGAGGATGGGTAAGTTGACAAGGTTGAGCGCTCGAGCCCGAATAAAGGTGGTACTCACCTCGTTCTTTCGAGAGATCTCTTCCGAAAGGAGCAGACCAGGGCGTGGGTGGACAGCGATTAGCACCAACTCTGGGCCCTTGGTGGCGCGCACATCCAGATAGCGAATGCTGCCGTCTTCGAGGACGACCAGAAGGTTTACCTTGAGGCAAGTGAAGTTGAGATTTCACAGTGGATGAGGAATTCGCAAGTTCAAAATGTCCGGTTCTCCACCATGTTCAACAGAGGTTCATCACTTCAAAGGCCGTCGAGAAAACTCTTCGCGTCTTGTCTTCAGCTGCTTTCAGATCCTGGTCGCAGTGCGTTCATGGACCACCTACAATACTTATTCCATCCCCGCTAACTTGATCATCTGCCTTCTTCCCCGTCCGTACGGCCGGTGAGGTCTCATCATTCGAGGTGGTATTGCAAACTTCCTGCTACCTTCAAGGATATCGTCGACGCGTTGGAAGGTGTCGAGGCCGGCTCGATCGCACACGACGTAGGTCATTTGAGTCCGCGATCTGATGTGGTTGTAGGTTGAGATTGACGTCGGTCACGGAGGTTCAAACCGGCGAGAACTACGAGAGCTATGAACTGTTCGTTTTTGTCGATTCTTCGGATAATAAAAATATGTGACGTTTCAACCCATCAGGCGAGTCCCTTGGTGTCCCCATCCACGTCTTTCGTCCAGACACTCACATCTCCGAGATCCTGCCTCTCGATCTTGGCATCAAAACCGACATGCTCAACGGGCATGTTCATGGAGCTCAATTCTCTCTGCATCTTCCGAGTCGGACCCTGCCGTTGGGCACACGCAGGGAATACTGGGCGAATGCCATACAAATTATGGCCATCATCGTACCGACAATTTTTACCTCGTGAATCGTACCTTCCAAACTCGGCTTCAGTTACGAGGTTCACCCTACGTTATTGATAAACCAGTAACGATATGGTTGTCGTCATCAAGGCGTAGTCATGCATCGCCGTCGGCACCGTGGCTGCGAGTGGGTCTGAAGCAAGGTCAGGAGTTTCCAGAACAAGGGACGGAGACGGAGAGACAAGTGGGATGGGGTGGGTATCAGCAGAGTTTGTTTAAGAACTGGAAAACGAAATGGGCGAGGTGTGAGGTGTGTGAGGTGGTGGGTTAGTCGTGCCAGTGACGCTGGACGCGAACAGAAAGGGCTGTGGCTAAGAGAGAATAATGAAGACTATGAGATGGGGGAAACGGCTATGTGGTGCACTCATTGGATCTCTTCCACGCAGGCGCCTTTTAGGCCGCCCGTCTCGGACATTGACGCACACGATCCGTTTTGTGGGTGCTTTGGCGAACTGGTGAGCGTCGTTGTGTCAGTCGCCCTTCGACATAAGCGCATTGACGGCGGGGAACAGCACGGCACATGGTTCTTTGCAGAACGCATGTTTGGTCCTGTATGCAGATCTTGGGCACGAGGTGAGTGGCTGTGGTGCGTAGTTTTGGGTTTGTAGCCTTTATCGAGCGGGATGCTGTGGTTTGGGTTCAACTCAGAGCCATTCTTTTTTCTCGCTGTCTGCGAACGGTATAATATCAAGGTAAGAGGACACACTGATGTGATGAACATTAATGAATAAATTAGCTAGGGTATAATGAGAGTGAAACAGGATGCATACCTCAGTCGGATGAGTAAAACTGAGGAATGCGAGCGGCGAGGTTGATTAGTGAGCGACGTGTGCGAAAGAATAACTTAAACAGGTAACGTAGACGCGTGCCGTACCAGACCAATATCAACAAAGCCCTCTCGAGGGAGTTCGGCCAGTCCACAGAGGCGGCGGAGGCATGTGGAGGGCACGACACCGGATATACGGGCTATGATGCAGGGTGGACGAGTGGGGAGGGGAGAAGGACCCAGCGATGCTTGAAACGGGCACGCTCCTACAGGTCATCCTCATTAGTGCCTATCAGGATCACTCACTCGAAGGGAGTACTTGATCCGTGATCCAAGAGAAATAATGATTCCAGAGAACTACTATGATGATACGTGAGTCTTTTAGGAGCTACGAGCTACATGGATCATAGTTATAGGCTAAGTGACGGAAAATGAAAGAAAAAGCAACAGATACAGACACGTAACAAAAAGGGTTTCAGGCCCTTTCGAGCACCTACATCCACTTGCACTTTTGTGCCGCCATGCGGCACTCTCAATGGTACGTACCACTTGGAGACCCGCCCTTGCCATCCAGAAACGGATTCGATGAGCGACATGGACAGGATGTACAGGTTGCTAAGGTATTTAAGTATTATCGATAGATACATGATGAACGCAGTGCATTGTCATGTCTAAAGCAAACTCTCACTTTTTCAACAAAGAAGGCATGGGGCCAATTTTCTTGGCATGCGATTACGGTGCCGACTTGACTGGCAGACATTCGCGCCAAACTAGGAGCAAAATAGCCGTATCATCGATCCCGGTTGCTGGTCTAGTGACCTTTTTAACCCTCAAAAGAGGGCAGGAAATTGACAAATGCTATGGCATCCGAACTTCAAGTATTGGCGACCTCAATGAACCTTGAGTCGTTAGAGCCACGACAACTCTTCCCCCACATTAACCTTTCAGAAGATCCAGGCTAAGCCGAGATCGGTCATAGGACCGGCATTCCCATCGTGGCACTGATTTTTCGTTATGAATGATTTGTTGGCAAGAATACGACAAATGTCAGCGACTAACGGAAAGAGGACGGGAAACAAATGCAAAACAGGCGGGCTTCCGGCCCGGATCAGCCCGGATCAGGGGAAGTTCCCATGCACTTATGAAATTCGGTGACAGAATTCAGAGCGTGAGACGCACCAACTTTAATCACAGTCGCACAAATGCATTACCCTGCAGTTTCATTCAAACCAATTGACGTTCATTTCACTGACAGACATCGTTCCTAGTGGTAACATCGTTTGGATCCAGGTAATGAAAGAAGTATTCACTACGAATTGTTTGGCCCAATTTTATCAAGAATAACATTGACCCGTGATAGTGAAGTAGGTTCTAGACGTTGCTGTTCCCAGTTTGCTAACCTGATTAAATCCCAGCGCCGGGAGTAAAACTCTCCATTTGCATCTCCTTTCGACCATCCTATTTTTAGCTATCGTAGAGGTCTTGTCACGAATGCAGTCTGTGCATAGGTGAAAGAGTTGTTTTGCCTTCATAGAAAGCCGTTGATAACAAGTATATTTATGTCACTCTGTCGGTACTTGCGACCCTCCATACAGGGACGCGATGTGGTGGAAATTGGACCCATGATCCGAAGTCGGATTGCAGGTATAAAAAGATGTCGTACCTGCCGATAGCGGCGACCTCCTTGTTTTCTTTCAAGTAGAAAAAATGGGGTACAGCTTGATCGCTCCTTCCGCAGTATTGGTGCTGCTCACTGTCGTGTCCGTGCATGTCGTTTATCAAATTTTTCAACACGACGATAAAAGAAAGCACTACCCTCTCCCTCCGGGTCCTACTCCACTCCCGCTCCTGGGTAATGTCCTTTCCATCAACAGTCGTATGCCATGGTTGACATATACCGAGTGGCGAGCGAAGTATGGTAAGTTGCGTGTAGCACCCATCTGGATGGGCTCTTAGCATTGATAGGTGATATCATATATGCTCGACTCCTCGATACCGATGTTATTGTTTTGAACTCGGTTTCCGCCGCTACTGCGTTGATGGAAAAACGATCAAGAATATATTCCGATCGTCCTTTTATCCCAACCGCTTTTCCGTGAGTCCCATCCACCGATGTATTCTGGAGGTCATTGATTGATACTATTTTAGCTACGGAAACGACTGCAACTTTTCCCTTTTTTCCCGTAATGAGCAATGGAGGTTGTGCCGGCGAATATTCCATCAGACATTCAATGCCAATTCTGCCCTCAAGTTTCGCCCAATGCAATTACAAAGAGCGAGACAATTAATCTGCCACATGATCGATGATCCAAATGAGTATCTATCGCATCTTCAGACGTGAGTCCATTGTTCAAGTGCGATATTGTTGGTGATGACCTGGATACTTGCAGGTTTTCAGCCGCGTTTGCTATGTCTGCAGTGTATGACTATGAACCAAGTTTTCGCAACGACTCTATGGTCTCTATTATATATAGCTACGTCGCAGCAGCTATTCCAGGGTTGGCACCCGGAAAAATACTGCTCATTAAGTTATTTCCATTCCGTGAGTCCCGTCAATTAGTCGCGGAAGAAGATTTCATTGAAAATCGTTTCGGAAAGTGCTTTGTGTTCCTGATTGGCTTCCCGGGTCTTGGATCAGACGCGAAGCGAAGGAGGCATATGCGTGGAGAAACAAGGTGGTTGAGACGCCATATCAATATGTTCAGAAACGCATGGTAAGCCTTAATCGACCTTGTATTCAAAAGCACACCGCCGAGACCCGATCCCGCAGGAATCGAGGGATTATGTCAGTACTGCGATGGTACCAGATCACATCGTTCGAATGCAGAAATTCACTGGCTCATATCGTTCTGAATACGAGACTGCTCTCAAGTATGCTTCCGCCACGGCTTTTCTCGGTAAGATGCTCGCTGGAGTGACCGGGAAGGTGAATCTTATCGTTTTTTTACACAGGGGCATCAGAAACAGTTTGTACGAGTTCGAAAGCGTGGATGCATGCTTACAAAATTTGCAGACAAGCAGCGTATTGATGACATTCACCCTTGCGATGGTGGAGAACCCACACGTGTGGAAATATGCTCAAAGTTCGATTGATGCTGTGGTCGGAATCGATAGGCTGCCTAATTTTGAGGACAGACAGTATTTACCATACGTCGAAGCCATTGTCCGAGAGACACTGAGGTGGAGACCAGTCGGTCCATTGGGTGCGTGACGAGACGCTACTTTTTTCTTCTCGGAATAATCTGAATGTCTTGAAGTTTTGCCCCATGCCGTCTTACATAGTGACATTTATGAGGATTATTATATACCGAAAGGTGAGTCTGGTATATATGTACTCTGCAGTGAATAATATTCTATAAGGTGCAACTGTTCTCGCAAATGCCTGGTAAATTCGGCTTGTAAGATAACGCATGAGATAGTGATTCAGTTTTCATGTCATAGGGCAATGTCCCGCGACGAAGCGCAGTATCACGATGCGGAAAAGTTCATTCCTGAAAGATTCTTGGATAAGCAAGGCAAGCTAATAGACGACGACCCCCGTGACTTTATCTTTGGATTCGGGAGGCGGAAATGTCCGGGTAGGTCGCTTCAGCGCCTGACAGGACGCGACACTAATCATGGTTAGGTCGGTATGCTGCGGATGCGTCTGTCTGGAGCGCGATCGTGACAATGCTGGCTACGCTGGACTTTAATCTTGCCAAGGATGCAGATGGTCGGGATATCAAGTTCAAAGCGACATTCTCCAGTGGACTGACAGAGTACGTATGGATAACTTGTTTTGCGCGTTTTGGATTGATGAAGAATTCAGACACCCCGATCATTTTCCTTGTCACCTGACGCCCCGGCCACACGTCAATAAAGAAGTGCTTGACTGCATTCTTGTGAATTAAGGGGATCATTTACCCGAGACTTTTTTTTTTCACTGTCCTCTCGATGCATGTAACCCTCTATCTACTAAATTGTAGTCGTTGATTTGACTTTGTTCACCATTAAGATCCTACATAACACATCTCATACAAATCCTAGTGGCAAAGTATTGATACTACTCTTTCAAAAGAAAATTCCGAACGCAGAGATCATGGCTTGGGAGCTTGTTTGAATCCAACACGCCCGCATGTGCTTTAATTCGTATGAGTGACCTCAATAGCTGTATAAAACGGGGCACCGTATCCTCAACGACATCCTTCATGGCAGAAACAATTCCCCGCTTCACGTGGCACTACTGAAGAGTGTTGGAGCACAGTCAGGCGGTATAAAGCCCACCAAGACTTCACCTATCTCCGTCCCAGCAATGTAACCCGCGTCTCCTAAACCAGTTCTTATTTTCCACCGCAACCGCTACCACACCAGCCCCCTCTGAAATCCGGAACCATTCACGCTTCTGGCGAGCGGTACCCAGCCCAATGATGTTGTCGTGTGCGTAGACATTGCTCCCACCCAGGACGGTCGCCAGCCGTTTGATCCCGAAACCCTCAGCCTCGTGCAATCCAGGGTATGCTCGATTTTGACGATTCGTGCGAGCGCGTTCGCTCATCCGTCGCTGCAATGATTTACCCATTCTGTGGACGCCACATACAGAAGTTCTGCTGGAGTAAAAAGGAAAAACGCTTTTGCCTGTGTACACTTCACTCGCAGAAGCAGTTAAGAAAACATCCCGATGTTGATGTCGTTGTGAACTTTGCGAGCTCGCGAAATGTATCCAGCAGCACTCTGGAGTGTTTCGAATTCCAAAGTATCCGTGCCGTTGATGATGCAGACGTCCGAATTGGCCGAGATAGACTTCTTGGCACCAAATACGGCTTGATACCACTCCTGCCTAGTTGCTCAATATTTGGACTCTTGTTGTACAATGTCGGTTGTCTACTGAAATTTCTTCTTTCCTTTCTCCCTCAGTCCGTATTGTGACGGCTGAGGTGAGGTGCTCAGTTCATCCACTTGACACATTGACGGATATTGACATGACACTACCTATACGAGTGTGCCTTAGGTAGTCTGAATATTAGTCCGTATTGTGACAGCTAAGCTCTAACACACTTAGGTACGAGGTAGGTGGCTGCGGTGCGTCGTTCTGGGTGTCATCTTGCCCCTGTTGAGTGGGGCGCTGTCAACATTGAGCCGTTCTCTTTCTCCTCGTCTGCGAACTGGACACCATCCAGGTACCAAGAGGACCCCCAGACTGGCATAGGTGAACATACGTCGTCATGATGTCTTGTGGCTACCTGTTGACTCGGACCGTCGTGCTTTCGTTTGCACTGGCAGTCAAGGCCGGGGTTGAGGCGTGTATGATTGCCCATGTTTGATGTCGGTCGATCGCATTAAGATGACGGGATGATTCTATGGGATAGAAGGATCATTAACACCCAAGCACCACTGTGCCTCTTCGGTATGTGCTTATACACTTGACCAGACAACACCATTTTCTTGCAGGATTACTAGCGATTCACATGGTACGCAAGACATCCTCGGACACAATCCTCTCGTGTCACCGACTCGGTTCTTCGACGAGTGTCTGCGGTGCGCCTTTTGCATCGGACAGGCAACAGCGTATACTGGTCGAAGCTCTACAAACGATCCAAGGATTCTACGATTGTTTTATTAGCGCTCCTGCGGCGGGCGGTGGACGCGTGGGACGAGGAACTGTAATTACCCGAGAAAGACGCTGGTATGTGTGCAGGGCGGGTTCTCAATGCTCGTTACTCTCGCCGCTGAAACAACAGCTTCATGCTGGGAAGCGAGGGATGTGTCAACTGAACATGACATGCGAACGAGAGAGCTGTACAAAATGTGAGCGTACCCGATATGTTACCAGCAGCCCCTCCGGTATTTCCGGCAATCGGTATTGTTTGTGAAGAAGACGTCGAATTTGGCGATGGAGGCGCTGTTCGTTACAGACCTCGAGCGCCAAACACCCGCGGATGTGCTTTGATCAGAAGGGGGCTGGTTTTTAGAGGGATCGAGCATCTGGAGAACCAGCGGTTGATGCAAACAGATCACATCAGAAATGCGATGAGCTTGGTGCGTGTATTTTGTTAAGCTGGGGTTGTGGTATGGGTGTGAGGGTGATGAGCGATCAGATTTTCTCGACGGTGAAGAACAACGATTGGATTGGAAAGTGATGCATGAGTCGGTGACAGCGAGAACAGTGGATTATCACAGCGGACACTTCAGGTTTCCTTTTATGGTAATTATTATATAAGCTTAGAGTGGATTGTGCAGCAGGTACCTTGGCTGGTATTTTATGTGAGAGGGATGATCCAGCGGATGACGTGAAGACAGTGTCACCATTGAATATTGTTTGGGTAGTTTATCAAGATATTATTTCGTTTGTTCACTTTTTTTTGTGGGGTGGAGCTTTGAAGAACGTCGGGCCTTTGGCACACTCTCCAGGGCAAAACCCGCACCTGATTCGTCATTTGGTACGGAATATGGGGCATGACACAAATGGAGAAAGACATATCAAGGAATCAAAGAAGGGAAGCATAGATGGTCTCCGTATCGTACACAACAAGAGAAATGCTCAAATTCTGGCACGGCCGGTTCTTGATAGGTGGAATCCAGGAAATAGTACGAAACCGAAACTTTTTTTTTTCTTCAGGCGAAAAGAGGGGGGCATATCTAGAACGGATGAAATTAGTACACGCCGACCTGTGAGTCGAAAGAAACAACGACGAACTTGCAAGAATCCAAAAAGCTCAAATGCCGATATGAACAAACACGATCCGCTTCTCCAATGACACCTCTCCAGCTGTCTCAGACGCCGCAGCATTCAGAGCCAGAGCCGCATTCTCAAAGCCGATCACAGGCTGTCTGAACATCTCCTTGTAAAATGCGGTCACTACCTTATGCGCAACCGCATCGTCCACCCTCCACAACGTCCCGATCACCCCATTGAACCCCGCAAATTGCATCCCAGCTGCGAGATGAAGCACCTCGTCCGGGGTCGATGCGTCACCGACCGCGGTATGACAGGCCGACAAGAATGCGAACTCGGAATTCGTGTATCGTTCCTGGATGATCTTCATCAAGGTCAGCTTCCCGTCCCCCATCGCGAACCACGATTCGAATGGCTTTTCGGCGTGCTGGGAACCGTGACAGGCAAGATGGACCCAGCTGTGGTCGCGGAACGCCTGTATGGTTCCATCGACCGACGCCGCATCCCCCGTGACGGTCTCAAATGTGACAGTCGGAAATGCAGGCATTTCTGTCTCGTCCCGAATTCTCAGTATTTCATGTTCTACTTGTGGGAGCTCGCTCTGCTTCGTTTCTGTGCTCGGTCTCCCCTGGCCTACGGCTACGAACGAGATCGGATTCGCAACTCCGGACGCGTCTCGGGCTGCCTTCTGAAAACGAATCCGCTCGTGGGTACGAACGAGTGCAGAGAGAGAGGGTGCATAAGATGAAACATACAGACTGAGCATGTTCCTTTGCCCGCTTCGATGCAGCCCTGCAGCATGGAACGGCAACTTTGTGAATTTCGACGTCGGACACCACCAGATCCGTGATCCGAGAGGAAGTTGAATATCATGTTGGAGTGCATCCGCGATCGGTTCGACCACCGTTGACCATAGATCGTGTAGCATTACCTTCACCCAGGACTCTCTTCGGTCCCCGAATGCATGAGGATCCCGTGTGAGTTCCGATAACTGGAGGCATAGCTGGTCAATATCAGGGAGCGAGCAGGGAAGAGGAACATGAACAGGAAGTCCAGTGCGGAGGACAATGAGAGCATTGCAAGTGTATTCGGATGCGTTCACGATGATGACTGGCCCGAATTCAGCGGCCTTTTGGAGGTCCTCGAGAAGGGGAGGCAAGAGGAATCGGGAGAACCCATTTAGACCTCGAATTTCGTCTGCAACTGACTGCCATGCATCCTTTGCACGCCAGTATGCTTTCGAATCACCGCTGCCTTGTGCATGTCCTCGAAGTTCTTCACTGAGTCGAGTGAATTTGTTGCCGAGTGCACGTTCCCGGTTACCCCGAGCTTCCAGCTCGGCGATAGAAATATCGAAGCGGGCGAGTTGACTCCATAGAATTCCTCGACCTTGCTCGAGTAACTCCACAGCCTTTTGAGTGTCATTGTGCCTGATACCACATGAGAATGCATCATTCACAAGATTGGCCACCTCTGATTGCATGGTTTCATGTCTAGACTCGAGAGAAGAGCTCAATGAAGTGAAGTGGTCCAGTGTATTGAACATTGTCTGATAAGCCTCTAAAACTGAGGAGTGGTTATACTTTTCAGCATTCCTGACCCAAGCCTTTGTTGCCTTCAACAAATTCCATGAAATTGCTGGTGCACATGTCTTCAGTTGCCCATAGACTTCAAAAGCCTCATCAAGGGAAGGAGGTAAATGACTAGGTTTTGGTGATTGAAACTGAAGAAGAATAGCTTCAGCCAGTCCTCTAGCACTACTTGCAAAAGAGAGGTGTTGGACAGGGTAAGTTGCAAAGGCATTCCTATGCAATTGGATTGCTCTAGTTAGATCAGCATGAGTTTGTTTTGCATTGAAGTGGCCCATCAAGGAATGGGCAAGATTTTTGAGAGCTTGACCATGATTTTTATGACCAGGTGGGCATAATTGAAGATTTCTCTCTTCAAGATCAATAGCTTTGTCCAAGTCAGCTAAATCATGTAGCTTATTATAACGATAATGCAGAGACACTGCAAGGTTCCCAAGAGCTTCAGTATGGCGTGAATTATCTGGTGGACAGAGATCAAGTCTCTCTTGTTCCATTTCAATGGCCCTGTTGAGATCTGACATATTTCCTTGACTTTGATAATGTGCTTTTAATGATGATGCTAATGCCCCAAGAGCTAATGCATGTTTAGAATGACCTAATGGACACAAGACAAGTGCCTTTTCATGCATTTCTACAGCTCTGTCCAAGTCTGCTTTGTTTTTTTCAGCATAATATCGCTTCTGTAAGGATATTCCAAATTTTCGAAGAGCTTGAGAATTGTTACGCTTGGTCCAGGTAGGAACGAGCGTAGCCCTTGCTAGAGGATCTGGGTCTGGGCCTTCGAGCAGAAGGTATCGTTGCCTCTCAAGCCGGAGGTCTTGGATCTAGGTTGGGGCCTTCGAATAGAAGGTATCGGTGAAGTAGAACGTCCAAGAGGCTTCACAAAGTAAGCGTTGGAGAAACCAATGGATCTATTGACTGCTAGGTCGCAAGATACAAGGGAGAAACTACTTAGAGACTCTATGTACTCGGACGCTGGTCTAAATAGGTATTCTGTCGGTGCACGGACCAAGCTGTGTCCTGCTTCGGAATGACTCATAGGGAGTCATGTCGAGTCATAGCTATCGTATCGTGGCAACCATCAAGAAGGGAAGAATCGG
>JBBPKO010000295.1:16362-31778 GCA_038089295.1 Xerocomus amazonicus
TCGTCGAGAGCTAGGAATTTGGAGAAGGCTCAGTCATCCGAACGTTGTCCCATTCCTGGGTATCGCGTATGGGTTTGGAATGCGTGATACAATGTCGTTGGTCTCATTGTGGATGCATAACGAATCACTCCACCGTTTCTTGACGAAGTACAATGACGATCTGAGCGTGGGGCACCGACTCCAGTTTGTGCGTACTCACAACATCAACCGCATCTATGTCTTCTGACCACATATGATAGTTAATGGATATTGCAGATGGGCTGTGTTATCGCGAGTACCCCTGTTGTCATCATCAGCTACACAAAAGAACAGTCTGCAATAGTGCATGGGTTTCAATTTCCGATTGTCCATGGGCAACTGAACTCTGTACGTCGAGATCGAATCATGGACACCTTCCCTATCTGATAAAAAAAGAATAATGTTCTTGTTGACGAGGATTGCATCGCACGCTTGACTGACTTTGGATATGCTTCCTTGATGGGGAATATCCCCGAAGCATTTGATTATCTCCAAAGATCTACCGCACGTTCAGGAGCCTTGCGCTGGATTGCACCAGAGCAATTAGAAACGGATGAGACTTTCCACCGAACCACGCAGAGCGATGTATACTCCTTTGGTTGCATCTCCTTAGAGGAAAGTTTTTTTGATTGAACACCAATGTTAGTTGAGTTCATTCTAATAGCGTTTTAGGTGTTATCTGGAAAGCGACCGTGGTCGGAAGTTCAAGGAGACGCAGCAGTGATCAAACGCATGTTGAAAGGCCAAAATCCAGGTCGACCGAAGTGCGAGACGCTGCACGACTCGCACTGGAAATTCATTCAACAGTGCTGGTCGGGAGTAGAGGAGAGACCCATTGCAGAGGCAATAGCCACTACCATCAAGCAATTCCTGAGTGATTCACCGCAGCCTCAGCCTCTCCGAGACTTGGTAGCACCACGGTCGGATGATACTGATTCTCATTTGGATGAAGCATCACCTCAGAGGCAACTCACGCCTGTTAGAGGCCAGGTCATTGCTCACATACACAACGAAAATAGACCCACCGCACCTCTGTCAGAGGAGCAGGGGACCTTGTTTCCCAATCGTGGACATGCTTGGACCCAGCAGCCACAAGCATGGGCAACTCCCTCGACCCGGTCGAAGCGGCAAAACAACCCCCTCCAGTCGTCGACAGATACTGTATCATCCTCCTCAAGTACTTCAAGGAGGACTGCGTCCGATCAGGTTGCGGCCGTCTTGCCTAGAGACGTGACGGCGCAACCATGTCAATGGATCGAAGGCGACGCCATATGTATGGTACTCATCACGCCGGCCACACTCTCAAACCATCTCGCCACCCACGGGATCACTCGATTGGGACACGCCGAACATGTTGCATGTAGATGGCTGGGTTGCCGTCTCAAAGAAGGCAGGTCGACTATGAAGAGGGAGAGCATTGTTCGCCATGTAAGGGAAAAGCACTTGGGCTATCGCACCAAGAGGTGCAAAAGACATTGATCCCACTGCTCTGCAACCTAAAGACGATGATGGAGCCCCCGACGAAGCTGTTCTGTGTAATACATTCATTTGAACAGGCCCACTCTTCGCTGTCCAAGTAGCACCACCAATACCCTAATACCTTGCGCTGCGGCTGCGCGTTATTGACCGAGCTCCCTGCCTCGTTACAGGGGGTGGACAGTGCGACGGGCTTGGCGGTACGCATCATCATAGAGAAACAATCCGCGTTCTACACCGCTGTCGGAGAATAATGGGCTGACTTGTGGGATGCGCTTAGAGTAGATGGGGAGAGGTGCAGTGCGGTTGAAGAGACGTTACTAATGTGGTGGGAGCGGTGAGGCGAGGTCGAGGCGCGACTTTCCGTAATGAAAATCACGCACAAGAACAAGTGGTAGGCAGACAGAGAGGAACTCCGGGATCTTGCGCTTCAGGCGGGGGTTGGAAGGGAGGCTACTTGAACACCTCAGTCCATTGCATCACATGCGTGACTGAGGCGAGTTACTGATTTTCCGTCATTTACTCTATACTTACTCATATGTAGATCATCATATCTAGGTGAATATTATCAGTTCGTTCGTCGCATCACGCGCACGACTGAGATCATTGTATCTAGCCGCGCGCCTCCCGATCGAGTCCTGTTTTCCCACACCCCGTTCCGAACCGTGGGTGGGGCAAGTTCTCAGTGTCTTGATTTGTGATATATCGTTCGACCTCCCATCTGCTTGCTGGACATGCTATATCTTATTTTCTGCCATGTTAATGATTCTCTCTTCGATGCACACCTCGAGACAATCCATTACCGGTAGTAAGAGGAAGCGGCCTGCGAGGCGGTTGACTATACTGGCTACCGAAGCGCAGGAAGGAGTCGTGCCCGGTTCAGGACGTGCATCAAACTATCGAGCAAACCTGACGCCTTCTCCCCAATCGAAACGACACAACGACCAATCTCAGTTGTCGACCGACACCATACCTCAAGCCGTAGACGGAGCAGCAGTACTTCGACCACGTCGCAGATACCGCGCCGACCATCTGATGAATCACTCTGTTCCAGCAAACCCTCCAAGTCGACCGGCAAGTCCAGTCGGAATAGCCGAATGGAGGACGAGCCACCTGTGCCTCGCCTCAAGCCCAACTTTGTGCAGACAAACGGTGGGTGTAACAGTACGCCACAACGCACCGAAGGTGCGCCCGCATCACCCTACTCCCTGTCTCGCCCATCTCCTACGCTTGCCGCCACACGTGTGCTGTACACTCCGCGAGTAATCCATCCATGCCTCCCGCCGTCATATCGCAGCCTGTCATCCTTCCATCTTGTGCGCGGCGACTCGCTCGATGTATCGCGCGAATATGGACACCCATGGACACACACCGATCTGCCACTGTACGTCGATGACGGCAAAGACTGTCTACTCGTTCGCGCGAAAAGTAAAGGCATTGGGTATGAGGCAGGCGAAGTGGGATGGGTGTACCAGTGGACTGAGTGACAGGTCGGATCAGCAACGTGATGAAGGTGTGGTCGAAGATACTTCCGTGCTAGGTTGGTTATATTGGGCTCGGTCGCGATACCTCCATTCCACCACCTGTTTGCCCTCTTGTTGTCATGATCGCCCGTTATCTTGTCACGACTCGCTTGGCGAGGGAAGAGAGGCTTGCTTTTTCTCTTTCATGTATGAACTATATATATGCCAAGGGAACCTGCAGGCTTGATCGTATCAACATCGCTTCGTTCCCTCCTACCGCAAATGTACAATAGCACATGGCATTCAATTTCTTTCCACTTACATGATCCGAAGGAATGATTTATCCAGTAAAGGAATGATGTTCTATCGCTCTAGGGGGGCTGGGTAGAGCGAGGGGTAATGGCCATGGTGATCGGTATACTTCACATTCCAATTGGAGCAATAAAGCAATCGGGCGCAGTCGTCCATTTCCTTGTGCAAAGTGTTCTACTCGGAATACACGTGCACCTCGGATTGATCTGCGATATACATACCCTGGTCAGTCGGGTCTTGCCTCTTCCTTCACACTCCATACTGTCTCGTCTAGGGTTACAGCTTACCTCGTCCAAAACCAAGCGTTTGTTTGATGTGCCGCATATAACCTTTTCTGTAGATCCACTACCTGTGAAGATGGTGTTGATTTGTATACAGGCTTAAATGATATCCTGTCGCCAGGTTACCAACGGATAAATGAAACGGTTTATTCGCGACTTTTTTTCTTCCTTTCGGGCATCTTTTGGTAATGAATAAGTGATCTGACAGGACATGAAATGCAAGTAGAGACTGGAACTGTTCACAGACATTATGCGCCTGGATGGTCTGGATGGATCGTCATCCTAGCCATCTGCCCATCGGCATCTTGAATCTCGACTTCGATCGCTTTGGACGGATCCACCGCTCCCCCATCCTCACCATCCTCAGGGGGATCTTGCACCTGCACCTTTTCGCCCCCCTTTTCCTCATCGAGCTTCATTACCTGGACGAACCACCGCGCACCTTCCTTCCACCCTGCCATCTCCGCCTCCCCAAGCGGCGACCGTCCCGCTCCATTCTTAATGTCAATCATATCCGCACCGGGGCCATGCGGAGCGCCAACGAGCGCTTGTGCAGCACCGAGATGCGCATTAAGTGCGGCCCAGTGGAGCGCCGTCGAGCCGGCGTGGTTCTGTTGGGCAAGCAGGCGAGGGGAAATAAGCGGGAGGAGATAGGCGAGGATATCTACGGAGCGTCTTTCCAGTATCGGCGTCGTGTCCGCTTGTTCGCGGAGTGGGAATGCTCACCGGTGTGACCGTTTCCGGCTGCCATGTGAAGGACGGTGTTGCCGTTGTCGTCGTGGACGTCGTCGAGGGCGTTGGGTAAGAATGCGGCGACGAAGGCTTGGACGTCGGGGAGGTCGCCGTAGCGACAGCTGAGGAGGAGGTCGAGTCGGTCGTCGTCGGTGAGCGGTGGCATCTCGTGACCGAATTGGTAAATTTGGTTTGGGAGTTGGTTTTACCGTGCGAGTTATTCCCCGTGCAACAATCACATCAACACTGGATATGTCTCCTCACGTTTGGTTGCCCAGCCAATATCGCCACGAACGGGGAAAAACGTGCACATGAACCAAGTGTATCACCATGTGGCACCTCGGCTGAATCGACCATCTTTATCGATATCTACCCTCGTGACAATGTCGTTTTCTGCCCCACCGTGCTCTAATTCCCTCCGTTTCGTCCCTGCACCCATCTCTGGGTTCAAAAATGACCCATTTCTCCCCTGCCGTCTACCTCACTTGGGCAGCGTTGAGCTCGGCGGTACGTGCGTATCCATCCACCGTTTTCTGTTCGGTTAATGACGCTCGTTCATCTGCAAGCTGGGAGCCTTTCTTATCTTTCATCTATGGTCATTCGACCGCTTCAAATGTCTCAAGTAAGTCTGCCCTCTCGCCCCTGGCCCCTGGCCCCTCGTCTTATTCACTCTCCAGGTGGAACCACGGCCCAGATGCCGGGGCGTTCAAGCGCATCATGACGGTATGTGGTTTTCAAGAGAAAACACGTGTATTGAATTGTGGCGGACCACAGTATTCATACTTGCTGAGTGTTCCACTGATCATCACCTATTCGACTGGGTTCGCCATCATCAAGTACACCTACGGATTCAAGTCTATCCCAGCTTTTGGGAGTAAGGCATCGTTCCTCCCACGCTCTTTTTTTTCGCTAAGCGCACCTCAGTCATACCGACGCCTTATTTCTTCTGGAGCCAGAGAGCGCAGAACGCAATTCTCCCGCTCTACCTCTCTCTCTCATTCGCATGGGCACTTGAAATGTGAGCTCCCTCATCACCCCGTTCGTTGTGCGCTCACCTCCGTTCGGCGCAGGGTCACACATTTGGAAGGCAAGTCATCTAGCCGCGTTCGATGCATGAGCTAATCCGTGCAAACGACCTGCTCCCAACAGAACTCTGCTTTTGGCTGTTCCTCGTTCACTCGCAATCGACACAACAAGACTGGTTTCAAAGTCTGTATTTCAAGATATGGTCCGTCGGGTCATGTCTCGCCGTCGTCACGATGCCCGTGGTGACCATCCTGACACGGCACGACGTGCTCAAGGTTCGGTCCACGTGCGCGCGTGGTTTTTCGAACTGAGGAAGGACACACGGGTCTGACTGATATATCCCCGCGCGATTTCGTTTTCCGCAGTGTGAAGCCATCACGTTCCTTACCGGTGGTCTCGGCAGTTTCTCGTTGACAATTTGGTTTTTACCCGTGTTGTGGACGTTTCCTTCCTTTCTCGCGAGTCTCGTACGCTTTTTTTAAGTTGGCGGTCTGCCTAGCCCTGTCTGACTACGGTCATTCTTTTGATGGGGGGCAGAGACAGCATGATGTCGACATACAGACGATGGTTCGGTTGACCAAGTTTCATGAACTCAACGTACGTCGTCCCACCGTGTGGCACCGTTGAGTGCTGATCGTATCACATAGTGCATTCGTATCGCGTTTCGTTTCTTATTTACTATATCGATCGTCATCCTCGGTGTGGACGGTGTTCGGCCACATCACGACATCAACAACAAAATGTACGTCCGAGATCTGTCCCACGCAGATCCTGATCTGATGTCTTCATTTTGAATGTGCTGATGATTGGTTGATGGTTGACGGTCGGTTGTGGGATGAAATGGTAATACGATGTCCGGTGCCGATGCTCCATGCGGCTCAGGTTTCCGACAGGTGCGCGTTACTACCGGCCCCGTTTTATTTTTATTCTGTCTCGCTTCATGCTGATTCCGACCTCGATCCCTGTGTGGGTGCATAGACTTGCTGGGCATAGTTGCGGCCATCGGCTGCCTCTTCTCTTCTGGACTCACCCTCATCGTACGTATCATCATTTCTCCGTGACATGTGACGCTCGGAGCTCTCTGACCCCGCTCCATTTTCCCGACGACTAGATTTTCTTCCCGCGTTCGTTGGAGGGTGAGATGGTGCGCCGGGAACAACAACGGGTACGTCAAGGACGGCGTGGATACAAGAGCGAGAATTCCGCGTCGACACAAACACATGTGGACGGTCAGCTTCAGCTGTACACCCTGCACGAGGCACGTTCATATGCCAGTATCACGCATTCCAAGTTGGACACGGAACTCGAGCTTGAAAAAGAAGGCGAGGAGGCAGAGGAGATGGTTAGGGATGAGGAGAGGGAAGGCGTGCGATCGTTGTCGTTTCAGGTCCACGCGCAGGGTATGGGGCTACCAGAGTACGACGTCATCACACGCGAACACAGACACGAACCGGCACGGCATCCATCAACCCGTAAATCGTCCCTCGACAAGCCCAGCGTGCGCACCCGACCTGAGATCAAGGACGACGTGGGTTGGAGCGGGACGGGCTCGATTGCGCTACAGCCTAACCGTCGAAACCAGACTGGGGACATCGAGCTGGGCGTGGTGCTCAGTCCGAGCGAGGTCGAGCTTCTGCGTGCGCAGTCGAAGCGGGTCAACCGGATGAGCGTGCATAATCTGGTGCATCACTGGCGGTCTCCGATCGGTGCGTACACACGCGTGTGTATTGCTCGCGTATGCTGACGTGTTGTGCTTTCTAAGAGATCGGACGGCCGTCGGGGTCGACTTGGCGGTGGAACGTTTGACGTGGTGTCATCGTCGTGAACTACTGCTATGCTTTTCTTTTTATTGTTATGCAATGCATCCAATAATACGCATCGAAAATGGCTGGTTAAATCAGCTGAACTTTATGTTCCGTCTTTTGTCTTTGTAGATCGACGTAGTATGTGGTATGTAGGAATATGTTCCAGACAGAAAGTAATTATAATCAACATCGAGACGCCAAGTAGTTGATGATCGTTTCGTTGTGCTCCCTCCTAATGAACGCCAGCCCTTCCACCCCCTCGTGCTCGCCGAAATCGATACCGAGTACCTGACTTGGGGCCATCTATCCCCGCCCAGTCAAAGTCGATCAGCTGCAAACTCTCCGTCCGGTGCCAACATCACATAAAGGTTCCCGAAAGGCCGCCAAACACATAATCAGCTCTATAAAGGCACTCCACTCGAACGCACGACAAAGGGAAAGGTCGGACTCCGACTTGACTCGACCACGCGACACGTGTGCATTCTTTCGACAAAATATTCCATGACGGCCATATACGTAGATTCGTCGTGGGAGGATGGCATAGCCGTCGCGTCGCGTCGATGGTCTTCGTACTATAGCAAGTCGTGGTGCGAACCCGTCCGGCGCCACCTTCGCGGTGCGCGGCGCTTCTCCGTTCGGGGGAGGAGGGGAGCCATGACGAAGCTTGGCGACAATACGTCCCCGAGGGCTTGTCCTCGACCCGACCCGACACAAATACGTGGACAACACGAAGATCCTGATTCGAGCGGTCTCACCCGTGCATTCGAATCATCGGACCGCGTGGCCATTTTCCAGGTACGGATCGGGAGACGACAAGAATCAAGGATGGGGGCGGTCACGTTCAGTGAGTGGGGGGGAGAGGAGGGGGGGAGAGGAGGGGGAGAGAGAAAGGGCGGGTGCTTCTTTGTGGGTTTTATACTAACTACGCACTCGAGTGATCCATCGACTCTTTGAGAATATACAGCACATGGGCGATTCGCAGGGATTTTGCCTTGGTCTCGCGTGGAGTGGACGGGAACCCAAAAGAAGACTTCATCGGCGAGTTGCTGGGTTGCGCGATGCGAGACGCAGACATCACCCATGATCGAAAGCCAAGGTCCGGCACTGGCAACCATGAAAGTGGGGAGTGAGCATCTGAGAGCGATTAGAGGTGTTCTGTGTGAAATAATACCAGTCATGAACAAAAAAAAAGGGGGGGGGGACATGGAATGAACGCGATCGCCTCTAGCTAGCAGAATATACGCCGATACGAAAAGGCAGCCTGGGTCGACGGGTCCGAACTTCCATCACCGAACTCGTTCTTTTTCTTCATAGACCACGGGAAGGACATCTTCCTGTCAGCACTTATCTCCTACTATCACGTCGCAGCGATTGGTTACCAAGAAGTCCGGTATAGTATTGTTAGAATTTTGGCGGGAGCTGATGGGGTGAGCGAAAACCGTCCGCCAGAGAGCATGGAGATGTCGTCCCTTATCGTAGGTTGCAACGAACGCCTCCGTGAGTTCCCGGACACTGCGAACAAAGTAGTCAGGCACGGCGTGCTTAGGATCAAACGCCTTGATGGGAAAGTATGCAAACGGACGGATGAAACGGTTGGATAGGAGCCACTACTGCATCGACTTCTTTCACGTCGCAGGAACGACAATCTAATAGCGCGAGGGTGGTTGCTCGAGCACGGCCATATTCCCTCAATTTTGCGGGTTGGGAGTGGGTGAGACTCTTGCATGCTATGTCGCGGAAATGTATGAACGCTTGTCGGATAAATTTGATCAATGGTGCGCCTTTGGAAAAACGAAGCTCTCACATCGATTTAATTCAGGGTGTTGAGCTCCTCTTCGGGCTCCTCTCCGGCGTCGTCGCGGGTTGAAGAGAAGGAGATCAGTTGAGGTGACACTAATATGTGTCAGTCAAGTTCAAGTCGCTTGTTGGCACTGAAGTTGATTTAGAACAGAAACCAGGAATACGGTTAACCAAGTTTGAAAACATGGTTGAGAGTGAACCGTATAAAAGTAAATTACAACTTGTTCGTCTTTGGAGCTGGCAGCTGCGAGCTTCACAAGATGACTGGATATATGACTATACACTGTTGCAGAACGCTAAGCGGGAGTGTCCAGTGTTCAAATGTGTCTTACCGTATAACTAGCATGCAGGCGCCTCGTCGTCGTCGTCCATCTTTCCAACTATCTGCAGTATGATCAACATGTAGTCGGGGGATCGTCGTAGGTACCGGATGGCGAAGGTAAAAGAAAAGAGACATGTATGCCGCTATCATCGAAAAAGCACGCTGTGAGTTGAAACGTTGACGATCGGCCTTCATTGATTTGGAAGTTATCACCTCGTTTTTTCAGCCTAATGTCTGTGATTCTGTATTTTTGAGGTAGTCCTGCCACGTCGTCGGTAAGTGACATCTCGAGCGATGGTAAATCAACGCAGGCAATTGGGTCATGTTTGACCTGTCAGTGTCCCAAAGCCAGGTTGCTAGCAACGGTAAGATGAGTTGTGCTTCTTGCGAGTGCAAGCCCTGTAACTGGTATAAGCTCGCATCGTACAAGAATGATAACTAGGGCCTACCGTACAACAATGCATACTACTACATTAATGCCTCCATTTCCAAACGCACCCTAGGGCATAAAGAGATCGTGGGAGGGGCGCAACTCAGTGCCCGGACCACCGTCGCCGTGCCATCTGATACCATGGGTATTGATCGAAGCCGGATATCTCGCCTCGTTCGCCTTTCCACACCAGTCAAAGTCAATCACCATCGGCCCGCTCTTCGAAGCGAAGACATTGAGCAACCGCAGGTCGCCAAAAACCCGTCGCGCAGGACGGTAATTGCCGTCTTCACCTGCTGACAAACCCGCAGCGTCGAGCTCTTCATAATTGCCGCCTTCGATGTAGTCCATTACGACCATCTAAAGCCCCCCAAGCTCGCTGACCTTCTCACAGTACCACGATGTTGTTGCCAACGCCGGGCGCTGGTCAGTGAGAAGCTCATGCCTCTCCTTCTCGTATGTCTTGGTAAACTTGACGACAACGTCACGCCCAGTGTCACCAACCTTGGCGTGCCTAGTGCCGATCAAGCGGGCGTGAAAGACGGCCTTGCCCTCTTCAGACCTGGATCCAACTGCTGGAGGAGGTTGAGTTACCCTCTTTTGAGAACGTGGCAAAGGTGGGGCCCATGAAGCGTGGCAGCTTGGACGTGTTCACGTCAGACTTGAGCCGTTTGGCTGCGGGTGGCTTAGCGTCGTTGTCCAACCCCACCGTGCCTTAGAGAAGCACAATATTCATCCAGGGCATCTCGCAGCTTGTTCAGGGCACAGATAATACGCGCGACACGCTTGGCAGCATCATCGGGTTGCTCTCCAGCACGGGGCCCGAGGAAGATACAGTCCGTGAGGCGCTGTGATATCAACACGAGTGCGTACGTGGGGGGGAAGGTGATGTACGGCCACATGTGCTATGAGAAGTGCAGAGAGGCAAGAAATCTCTTGGATGAGACGAGCTTATACAAATTATTTCAAGGTAATGGCGCGGTGGCGGTGGTGGCAGTGGAAAGAACACACCGTCGAGGAGGTATATACTGCAACGTAAGAACGCTCAGGGTTGAGCAATAGCATCCGAGCCTCCCTCGCCAATCCCAACCTTCGCCCACACGAACTCGGGATATGCATTGACAGGCTGACTGCTGTCGACACGCGAAGACAAGGGCAAGTAAAGTAGCTGTCGGGGGCTATAGCTTGGGCTGGCCTCGCATAAGGAAAGTGGTGCCTGATCTTTGAAATAGAAAGGGGACAGATGCGATGCAGTTCACTGTCACACCCTCTGAAGGGTGAAAGGCAACAGATTGCGTGATGAGACTGAATGCCGAAGTCAGCTCCGAGGGGTGAGCGACTCGACGTTGTATCACTGGTAGACAAGTCACGGACGAATGTGGCAAAAGCCAGAAAGCGGTCCAACAGGTGGTGGCTGGAGTTTGTATGGACGCCGGTTGTACACGGGGTCTATTTCGCGGGCCTGCTGAATTTTGCGTTGTCCTGAAACCTTTGCTGCTTCTGGGAGAGGGGGGCGTTGCCAGCCAGTAAAGGCAATCCGTTCGCGCTCTGAATGGTGCACTCAGCAGTCCCCTCTGAATGCAGGCCATGAGGTACGCACCATCGTTCAGCGAAGCGAGTGTCTCAGACATACTAGCAGGGCGTTCGGCGATAATATGAAGATGGCTTTCCTCAATACCATCCCAAAAATAATTCGACGAGTTTGGGTTCGTCAAGCGATAGATTCTCGAATTTCCTTGGAGCGATTTATCCCTAGGTAAGGGCACCTTGAAGAGGATCTGGTTCCCAGTGGTGGACGCTGTGCATAGACAGCTAGCACAAGAGTAAGTCGTCGTGATAATATCTCATCGGGAGACTGAGGTTTGATCAGGGCATGAAGATCCTTTGCTGAAGGATCCAAACCGAAATAGCTCGAGAGCTTCCTCGTTGCACGTAATGGTTGCTGTCGAAGCCGCAGACTTGTGAGATCTCTCTTGGTCAGTCCCTCGTGGGGCAAAGATATTTTGCAGAGGCCAAGTCCGCAGGCATCTCTCCGCCTCTGATCTTCTGAGGTCCCTGACATTTGTCGTTGATGTGATTTGAATTCCGAATATATGATTGAGGTCTTCTCCATGCATGGACAAGACAATTAGGAAGAGGTTTATGACTAGTTACCGGTAGTCATGAAGCTGGTTTAGGGCAAAACACGTTCAAGCTGAACTACCACCACCACCAGTCAGTTAAGACAACGGTGCGGGTGCACAAGCGACTCTGGAGTCGACATGGCTACAGGACCGCCTCCTACGTCGAGGGTAGCCAGCTCCACCTTCCACCATCCTGCAGTCTCGAGCTTTCACTCTAGCCCAGAGGAGGCGTCATACGATCACATCGGTGAGCATTTGTCGGGTTTGCGCCTGGCCTGTTCGCTGACACCTTCTAGCATCTTCTGCGGCGGCTCCAGCCTCTTCCGCTTCATTTGTGGTGTGCATCGCTCCCACGCCCTGCGTGGTCCCTATGCGCGGGCACTAATTTGGCGCTTCAGTGAGTATGGTGCAAAGCCGCCTCGTTGCTCGGACTTGGGGCTGATCTAGGTGAGTCTTGCTCGAGTTGTAGCACTTGACGCGTGCTAACGTGCCATCTAGCGTCTTTTGGACACGTTCGAGCGTCCTTGTTGCTCTTTGGTTCAACGTGCCACGGTTCGCGGCCGGTCCACGATGATATGACAACGCGTATGATCACCCCGGTCGCTGTCTTCTCTATCTACTCGAGGACGCCATCTCATGGCTGGAGTGTTTCTTCGTCCATCTCGATCGGGTCGGAACGATCACCTAGGACTTCACAAGCTTCATTGTCAATGGGTTTGGTTTAGGGAATTTGGAAAGTTCCATGACGGAGCAACCAGGTCGTGTCTTACGGGCAAGTCGAGATCTCAAGTGTTGCGAGATACCACCCAATCATATAGATTAGTCCTAGAGAAAGCCGGACGCCAGGTAGTGACATGGTGCCTACAGGAACTGGGGCGGACGGGTGATCCATTGATTGAGAACATGAATTGTGGTGGTCGAGTCACGCTCGACTTGGCACAAACGTGTATGATAGATATGAATCGAGTGGTGACTAATATGTTTTGTTTTCGCTTACTCACACGCAACGTCTCGGATCTTGGATTAGGTAACCAGAAGCTAACTAACCTGACACATTTCATCATTTCTTACTCGTGATGTGGTTTGTAGTGCGTATCTGGGGTCAAACGTGTACTGATGGGCGGCATAGCAAACACATCCTCAACGCACAAGTCTCGATACGAGCACCGTGTTGCAAACAGTGGTTCGACTGTGCTGAATGTCACGCCGAGGCCCAGGACCACCAGCTCAAGAAGACGACCGAGATGGCATTTGTGTGCAAAAAATGCAAAAAGGCGTTCCGCAAGGATATGACCAACTACGAAGAGAGTGACGAGTACTGTCCACACTGCGACAACCACTACGTGCGTACGACCCACAGAGTTCGATCGGCTCTGGTTGATTATCCGCAGATCATCGAGGCCAAGACGCCCCAGGCTGTTGTTGGCGTTGAGGGCGAGGATGCCCGGGTAGATGCACGGTGCTGTGTGTAGCTTGTTTAACGCGATGGTACTGAACTCGTTTTTCAGGATGCTCAAGGATGAGCGGGTGCGACAAGATCCGGCCCGGAGCGTTTTTCGATGGGATGACTTTTCTGACATACTTGGTTAGATTCGAAGCGGGTTTCTTTTTATGGATATGTCACTGTCATGACGTCACGTAATAGAACCACTACTTTTTTTTCCTTCTCCTATTCATTCGAGACTGAATCAGCGGCTCCGCTTATTCGGCCCCTCTGCTGAGCACCCTTTAAAAGGTTCACTTGCTATCTCGAGCCCCCTCCATCTCCCTTGGCCATGGCTCTCATCTTCCCCCGTGACAACGGCGCGCTCAACGCTAATCCCCCCGCTGGCGATGCCCACATCACCACCCATGCATCCGACTGGCTCTGGGCTGTCTTTGCCATCATGATCCTCTCCTGGATCATCGTTCTTGGCTGGACTTTCTCCGTCAGTCTCCTCACTCTTCCCCTCCTTTTCTCTCACTCTTCCACAGAATCGCAAATACATCCGTGTCGTTCACTTCATCCCCCTTATCGTACTCTCCGTTGCCAGCGTTGCCTACTTTTCCATGGCCTCTGATCTGGGTTGGACTCTGATTCGCTCCGAGTTTGGCTCACACCCCACGCGCCAAATTTGGGTACGTTATCATCTTCCAATTTCCGTCGCTTGCTCTCACGCGTCTTAGTATGTACGGTACATACAATGGTTCATCAACGCCCCCTTGCTGCTTCTCGGGCTTCTCGCCTTTACGTCTATGTCTACGCCCCAAATTCTCACCGTCCTCTTCTTCTCATGGTTCTTGGTCGTCAATGGTCTCGTCGGTGCGCTCGTGGCCAGCTCATACAAGTGGGGATTTTTCGTATTCGGTCTCTTTGGTCTCTTCTTTATCTGGTTCGTTCAAGTCCACTCGCAGTGTGCCACTGCACAGCTAAGCGATCTCCAGGTACATGTTGCTCGCTCACGTTCATCTCTTCACGTTCCGCAACGACGAATTTCGCGGTGGGTATATCGCCGGTACCGCCTACATCTCCTTCATCTGGATGCTCTACCCGATCTGCTGGGGCTTGTCCGAGGGGAGTAACACCATTTCTCCCACGTCTGAAATGGTCTTTTACGGCATCTTGGACATCTTGTCTGGTCCTGTCTTCCTGTTTGTCTACATCGGATATCTTTCCGGTTTTGACAGGCAGGCGTTAGACTCGACAGCGTTTGGCACCGCCGAAAGAGGCACATATGAGCAGGTTCAGCAGTCCGGACCCGTCAAGTCCGCCCAACCCCATGTAGCACAAGCGCAGCAGCCTCAGGGTATTGTGGATGCTTGAGATCATGATCATGCTTGCATTGTTTTCAGCCTTTTTTTCTTTTCCAATGTGTGTTACTTTCGATTTAATGCTGTATGTACTCCGTGTATGATCGTGGCGGCTGTTTGCTATCACATCATTTTTTTTTTTCTAATTTGTTGCGGCGGCGTGGCTGTGATCGTTCATGTCGTGCACAGCCACGTATCGATGAGTGAATGTCCACGCCATCAACTGCATCGTCGACGTTCTCCGTTTGCTCGCCAGATTTACCATAGCCCGTTCTTGTTTTTCTTCTCATCGCAGTGCGCCTCAATTGCCTTTCTTTTAACCAGTTTCGACAACCCAACGCACTTTTCTTCCGCCTCATGTCTGCCAGAAGGCAGCCATCCACAACTTCGCTCGCAAGGTACGCCCGCACGACCTCCCCAGACACCTCAGCTCGCAGCTTTGACTTTTGTAACGCATTCTGGGGCGTGGGCGATGGCGGCGTGGACGTCCTCTTTGCACGCATGCGTGGCGCTGCCCGCACCATGGAAGAACTCCGCAGCTTTTGGAAAGAACGGTAGTGCTCTCACACGCAACATAGCACCCCCGCACGACTCATTCCCTTCATTAGATCAACGATCGAAGAAGACTATGCTAAGCGTCTTGCTAAACTGGCCAAGATGCCGATCGGAAAGGACGAGATCGGGTATGTGCCCTCGTCTCATTCATCCTATCCCCCTCATCCTCACCCTCGTGTGTCTCGTCCGATCGCACTCCCCATGCATCCCTATACGGTGTATGATGTATGGTTCATGATTCATTATGCATTTTAACAGCGAGCTGCGCAACGCCATCGACACG
>JBBPKO010000296.1:15894-31769 GCA_038089295.1 Xerocomus amazonicus
GACCAGGCATTGTTGGGCGCACTGGATTATCTCCCATGTGTGGTATCAAGAGTGCGAGGGGCATCTTCAAAATAAAGCGTGTGTGGGCAAATGAGCATAATGGCACTATGAAGGAACTCTTTGAAGGATTCTTCTCCTTCAGCATAACCTACGACTTCCTGTACAGGAAAGCCGGTCACGGAAATGGAGCCGGATACAAGTTTGCATTTTGGGGAGTGAGGGCTCTGAAGGACAATGCCGGAAACGAGATCGGGCTGGGACACACGAAGAAATTCATGCGGTAAACCATCACGGACATACGTCTATGGCATGTTGTTGCCAATTTCTCTTTCCGATTTCATCGGTTTTGTTATTTTCTTGGTAGATATATCATTGACTTCGTTTTGGGCATTGGGATAAATTGTAGTCTGGTAACCGCCTGTCCAAGTAAAAGCTCCTCCGCTGGTACGGGCGGGCTGCGGTGTTTATGAAAGATGGGAAAATACAATTCAGCAGATGCCTCAAACACTTGTCAAACATTGGCACCTTTCGGTGGCAATACTGCGTCGTAGTAGGACTCGTGATTGGTAGTGTAGTGTTCACATAGAACGCAAGCCCAAGTCACGCAACTTTTGGTGCACCTGCTATTGCCAACCCGTATACATCAAGCGGTGAGGTAGCCCAATCACATGAATATGTACATGTAAATGAGACCTCTCAAGATCGCGAGCAGCAAAAAGATAAGATGGGTTTAACAAAGGAGATGAAAGCTTCTGGCTGGTCGATCAACGTCCTCTTCTTCATCTCATGAATGGTGAGAATGTCCGTGATTGCGATGTCATTCGTGACCAATACTGTACTATGTAAAGCGCGATCAGGCGGTATTTTCTTGGGGCGCCGCTGTTTCCATACTTGATTCCACGGTTACATCCTCCCGTCCGAGGCCTTTGCCTCACCGTCTTGTTCAATCAGCTGACCTGCTACGAGTGAGCACTTTGTGTGTGCAGGCTATATGTGGTATACTCTCAGGCGCTTACTGTGAGACTGCGCAATTGCATAAATGAGACGACTTGCCGTGACATTTCGTATCACCTCGATCCATACAACCGTCTGGGTTCTTGATCCTCTCGATTTTATCCTTACCATGAAATTGACCTCTCTCGTCGCTACCATCTTCACATTCGCCCTCCCTGTACTTGCAAATACAGAGCCGCTCACGTACGACGCGACGTACGACAACGCGTCCCTCCCGTTGACGGCGGTTGCCTGTTCCAACGGCGTCAATGGGCTCATCAACAAAGGCTACACCACTCTCGGTTCGCTCCCCACCTTCCCGCGTCTTGGCGGTGCGTATACCGTGAAGAGCTGGAATTCGCCTGCTTGTGGCACGTGTTACAATATCACGTACGGTAGCAAAACGATATCTGTCTTAGCGGTGGATGTTGCACTTGATGGGTTTAACCTCTCTGAGGAAGCCGTGGATGAATTGACGGGCGAGATAGGGGTCGAACTTGGTAGGGTCAACGTTACGGCGGTACAAGTTGATGCTTCTGTCTGCGGGATGTAATATTCCAACACGATAGGTTCGGGCTCACCCTGTTCGTGGGCTCGACGTGCCCATCGGCATTGTAGAATAAATATGTTCATCTGTAGGATTTTGATATAAGCGCGTCTGTGAGGACGTTTTTAGGAAGACTCGCTATTAGGAAAAGCTCGCTCAATACATCTTGTAACCCCGGTCTTCAATAAGATGAAGCACTCTATGTGAGCGGTATTGACAACACTCACCCCATATATCTGGTATGCCTGCACGCACGAGAGCTTTGATCACTGTAAATGACGGCGTTCAAATAATCATTTTCTGCACAGGTAACAACAAACAAGAAGCCGTGTGGCACATACTAGCTTGGACAACTTTCCCTCGCGGACGTGTACCCCCATACACCCACCTAGATTTGTCACTGAAACCGGTGCAATTCTTAGTCACCTGAACCAACAGCGATGATGAAGATATTTACGAACGTGGAATCAATCTGGCTGCAGGTGTCACTGTTTGGATGAGTGTCTGATCAGCTGTTAGACGGATGAATGCATGGCGGATATCTAGATATGGCATCAAAAAGTTCTTTTATAAGCTCTAGTTGTATGTCGTGCACGAATATCGCGCATTGGCTCTTGCGAACAGGATGGCTGTACTGATCGTGGTCGTATTGCCCCGTACGTAACCTAGATCTCATTGGTTGAAAGGAGAGAGAAGACTGGTCTATCCATGTACTTATTGGGCAGTTACCAGTTTACCTGTGGCTGCCACTTACGAATGTGAATGCGGCAGCCGAGGCCTCCCTAATGGCGGTACGGTTCCGACAAAATGAGTGCTCGTTTCCCATTCTGCCTTTCCACTCCACCAACAAGTCATGTTTGCCAGTTTGTTGTCGGAGAAGTATTCTCTTTTCCGTAAAGCACCTCGCTCACAACGGCAAGATGACATCCCCATGTCTCCGTTGAGCACCACATCCACACGGCAGGACGAGTCGGCGAAGGTAAAACCTTGTGCTACCTTTTCTAAGCTTATGCGAATCCCAATTGTCAGATGATGGCAAGCAAGTTGTATCACTGGCGATTCCTGTGCTACTTCCTACATGCCTTCTTGGTTGCCCTTCACCTCCTCCTCGGGGTCGCTGTATTTCATCACGCAGAACATCGGGTTATCATCATGTACAATATTGACACCTTCACGACTGTATTGAGTGGTGGACTGCAGGCATTTTACACTGTACGTCCATGATGCCTTTTGATGTAGTATTATTGATCATGTACTTTATTAGCTTTACGCTGCCCTATTGGTCTTCGTTACACAAAAACTAATGCTGTCAGCTATCTTTTCTAGTCCAAAGAAGTTGACGCAAGTTCACGACATATGTGGCGCATGGGCTGGCTTCGGTGCTGCGCTGAATGCTCTTTGGCAGCAAACTAAAGTCTCGTCGGTTGTGTCAATCATTGTTGTGACGACTTACTTTATTTGTGTCTCAGTGCTTCATGTGACCTCTTCGACCCTGGATACGGCCACAACTATTCAATAACACTATGACTTGGGTGGCCCCAGTGGTAGCAACCTGGCCTGGTGCCTCTGTTAACCTGGAATCACTGGATTGAGCGGTGGTAACTGCACTCGGCCCATTCGTGCAAAACTTATATGGTAATGCAACCTACGGACTGGTAAACAGTACTCTGTATGATGTTCCGGTGGAAGGCTTGGTCAGCGCTATGGTCAATGCAACTACACTGGATGCACACTGTGGTCTACTCACAAATCTTTCGCTCAATGTTTCCGATAATGACACCCTACGGACTGTCAATGTACAGATGCCAAACCTGGACCCTCTTAACATCGAGATTTTTGATCAACCATGTAGAAGACTGCTTGCAGAAAAGAGATGACCAGGAATGCTAATTATGGGGGTAGTTTCCAACAAAATCTGGTTCTCCCCTTTCATTCGGGTGACTAGGCCAGCTATGCATTCATTGCACCTATGATTAACCAACATTCCTCCAGTGTCTGCAACCAATCTGCTCGACCTTTCTTCTCTATCTTGTATCCACTGAGATGGAAGTTGACAATTCTGTTAGCGGTGCTAATCATGTCCATATCAATGGGTCATACTTTTACAATGAGTATTTGCAATATTTGATCCACGTATATCACTGGTAACTGATGTGCACCTGCATTTTACAGGCGACACTGCCTAGAACCTATCGACCCCAATGTATCTTGTAGCGTGCTCTCTGAATGCTACAGCTCACTCTCTCACCCTTGGCCCCTCTCGAACCTCATTCGGCTCTGAAAAACAACCGACGAGCACTGCACGGACAGTTTTTTCAGCCAATGGAGACCAAAATCTTACTTCTGTAGTAAGTTTATCAAATGACTAACATGATTAAGCTTACTGAATCCGCCTAGATTTCAGTTGCGATGACATCTGCCAATTCACTTTCCCTGTCTCCCTATTGTCAACCTAGCATGTGGTGGCCACTACTGTGGGCAAACATCACAGGATTTAATGCGTATGTTTTCTTCTCACAACCACCAGACTCCAGCCAATAATTATCCTAGGTACATGAGATCTGTTTTAGGGATGGGTTTGTCCCCATGTAGCGGTGCATCCTTCGAACAGTACACCAGTGCACCGCCATTATTGACCAGGAGTCAAGTGGAAAGTGCCGTTTCCCAATTTGCCGCCGAGTTCATTTGGTTGGGTAATGTTTGGAAAAACACTAAGGCGTTGCATATCTGATGAGAATTATGCAGCCGGCGAATTGAGTGAAGCTGGAGGGGGATTTAACCGAGAAATAGACGAAAGTGAAGTGTGTCGTACTTTGAGCTGCAATGGCGGTTAAACGTATAGTATACTTGACCCCCTTTGGTATGATCATACTGATAAGTTGTCCTCGTTTTCTTAATCACAGATCAATATTCTGCCCGTGAGTCAGTGGCGCTTTGGTGGGCTATGGGTCTAACCTTGAAAATGTAGGTCATTGTTACTCTCTGCACATCAGTGATTCTCTTTGCTCTAGTCGTCTACATCCTTTGGGGGTGCCCACCAGTGGGCGTGTGAAAAGACCAACACTGGATGGTCTACGTGCTTCGTCGATGTTTGAGACTGTTTTTTAGGACGCAGTCGATGTACAGACACGCGGGAAGTAGTGACCGTTATGCAGCTGTACCATTTTATGGTGAGGCAAGTCGTGCCAGCGGTTTTCAATCTCTGGGTTCTTCGGGTTCTGGTACGTGCTCTGGCTATGAGTCCCATACTACCTCACACATGATAATACAAACGTTACGCCAATGACATTGTGTTAAAGGCGGAAATGCTCAAACTTCAGTCACGTTGGCATACATTGCTGCATGTTCGATCAGCGCACAAACAGTTCCGGACGCAATAGATTTGCAAGTTGGCGGGCTTCAGGAGGCCCCTGGCGAAGATACCCAAGCCATCGAGTGTGGTCTCCTAGCAATGCAACAAATTTTAGGGCTGGGGTACGTTCTCCACACATTACATTGGGAAACTTATTCATAATCATCGCATCATGCATCACACAGATAGCAGAAGCAATCTGGAATATTGCTGCCGGCCGGTCTCGCATGTTTTCTCAGGGGAACTCCTCTGCTGGTTTGTCAGCTATGGACAGGTGAGCACTCTGCACAATTTATCGCCAGAAATCATGGACAGATGGAACTTGTTGTACAGTTTCATGATGTCCCTGCTAGGACTGAATTTATCAGCGGCAAACTCGTCATCTGCAACCCAGTCGAGCGCAAATCCTTCTGTGACACTCAGTCCGTGGCAATTGGAAAACGCAATTTCCCAGACCGCAGCAAGGTCCCTGTGGCTCGGTACGTCGCGACTTCCACTAACTTCCGCAACGCTCATACGCACCCCGTGTGTCGGCTGGGCAACTCGGGGAAAGCGGGGGTGGGTTTCAGCGCGCTATGGGTGAAAGTCAGGCGCAAAATCAGATAGTGCAATATCGCCTTCACGTACGTCCATCCTAGCTTATCACCCTTGTTGATTTTGCAGACTCACAGACGTCATGGGTGTCTCGTAATTCTGGACCTGCAATTCAGCTCAACTCAGTGCCCGTACGTCACCCTATCGTACTTGGTGATTTCATGTCGAACTAATGACGCGACGGTGAAAGGTCATTTTGGCACCCATAGCGTCCTTTGTATCCCTCGCCCTGGCTGTCGCCATCATTGGCAAAGGTCCTTCCAAGGAAAACTTTACCTCGGTCTCTGGAATGAGCGTCATCGAGTGCCTCTGGCTTGAGGCAAATTCGGAACTGCTCCATTCACATATACAGGAGGCCGAGGATGCCCGTATCGACAGTTCGAGAGCCGCGGGGATGTTTGATATTTGTCTTGCTCACGTCGAACAGACGAGTGACTCTGGAGAGAACCAGCCAATCCTTGAGCGGGTAGATGGATGAGCCTCGCTCCATTCGTTTCAAGTGGATATTTGTTGGGTTGAGAACAGCAGTGAACGAATCGACAATATTTATTGGTCCGGTTGTTTCTTTTCGGGTACCCATCCATATGTATTGACCTTCGCATTGCGGATTTGACCGTATATCAGCTCGCTCCGTGGTCCTCTCACGATCGTCTGGGATAACACAAACAAGTGTGGATTTTCAACAAAGACGGATCCCCCAGAAAACTACTTGTAAGCGACCATTTGATTGTGGTCACAGTGGTGGAGCCGATACTCGGTGGACGAGTGCGTCATATTATGTTAGATCCGCCTGGGATCGACAAAACAAATGATCCTAGATCCTTTCTTGGTTCATGCATCGTTCATCACTGAGCACACTCCGTTTTTTAGAGTGCTAGTACAATATCGCACTTTAGGTACACCTGCTATATTGCTAGCTCGTGGACACCCAGCGGTGAGGTGGCCCAATCACATCGAGATGTACATGTAAATGAGACCCCTCATGATCGTGAGTGGCAAAAAGGGAAGATGGGTTTAATAAATGGCATGAATGCTTCCAGTTGATCAACGTCCTCTTCTTCATTTTGGGAATGCTAAGGATGGTCCATGATTGCGATGTCATTCGTGACCAATACTGTGCTAGGTAAGGCGCAATCAGGCGGCATTTTTTTGGGGCTGCTGCTCATACTTGACTCTGCGGCTGCATCCTCCCGTCTGCGGTCTTGTCTTGCCACCCCGCTCGATCAGCTGACCTGCTATGTGTGCTCAGCACTTTGTGTGTAGCAGGCTATACTCTCAGGCGCTCACTGTGAGACTGCGCAATTTTATAAATGAGACGACCTGCCATGGTATTTCGCATCACCTCAATCCATCCAATCGTCCGGGTTCTTGATCCTCTAGGTTTTGTCCCTACCATGAAATTGGCCTCTCTCATCACTACCATCTTCACATTCGCCCTCCCAGGAGCTTGAAGATGGCGAATGCTGTCTTCCGAAACAACGACGTGGCCACCCGTGAGGCGTACCGCCTCAAATCCAAACGTCAATATATTTTGTGCTGCCACGAGCATGCCATCGGGCAAAGCGATCTCGCAAGGAAGAGATCTCTTTGAGCAGAAGTTTCGCTCTTGCTTGGTTCGGCGTAATGACCTTTAAACGAGGGGAATAACAAACAATAAGGATACGACCGTGCGATCTTAAGTGGCCACTGAGTATGGACAAGATCGACTTGTTAACTTCGTTGAGCAACATCCCTGTCTTGATGGCGCGTACATCGGTGTCACCGAAGATAGATTGCATCTCACCGAATGTATCTGAGACTCTTTCAAGTAGGAGACGAATGATGAACGTGCACCTGTATTGTATGGCAAATTCAGGAGGTACGCCATGAACACCTCAGACAATGATGGTGTTCTGTATTGTTATTCTCGTTCCGACGTTAGTTCCATAAGCAGCTGTGTGCTGCAAACGCCCTGGATCGGCTTTGCAGTGACTGGGCATCAGTGATGACTGAGTTGGAGGGTTGTAGTTCATGGAAATACCGGCTAATCTCCGCTTGAATTGTCGGGGCATCTTGGCTAGCGAGTGCAACTTCGAGAGGTGCTAACCAAGTTGTTTATAACCAACTTGGGAACAGACTTTGCAACTTGCTATATTCTTACACTGGCAGCAGGCCCTCGAGGTTGAACGCTATCTGTCTTCTCACTGTACACCGACGACCCTCACAATATGCCAGCGGGCCCTCTGGAAGCTCGATGCAAGCAAGTTCTTGGCCAGATTATAACCATCTCACAACACATCCGTGATTCTGCTTTTGAGTGTGTAACGGATGGCCCTGGCTTTGACCTAGCTCAAAAGCTTCGAGACCAAGTGGAAACAGTTTGAAGATCCGCTGATACCATTCTTGAAGCTATCGTCAAAGCCTCTTTCAAGGAAGATACCCTCGACGAGCGGCTAATCGATTGGCTATTTAGTGGGGGGCTGCACACGTGTTTGGGTAAACTGAAGAACATGAAGGACATGCTTAAGCCCGACGTCGATTGCGCCAGCCTTCCTGTTGCTAAGTATCTGAGACCTGTCAACGAGAAACTGACCGGAGCGATGGACTTCTTCGAGAGGAATAAATCAAATTTTCACTTTTTGGTCACTCCAGAAGTTTGGTGAGTTTCCCAGCAGCCGCCGCTGCGATGTACTAGACTCTATTTTTCTAGGAATCGCGAGAGAGCTCTTTACCAGTTATCCCAATCGGATACAATGCAGGACTCTCAAGAAACTGCGACGAGCAATCAGTGCGTATCATCATGTAAGACGGAAGATCATTTGAATGCAGCTTCGACGATATCAGAGCAGGACCCATTGAGAACGACACCCCGTCGAATACGGACCCAATGGCAGCAATACGAGAGCTGAGAGAAACCCAGCGTATGTGTAATGTTTTACCTTTGGGCTCTCGACTAACGGGTTGGCGTTAGGACGAATGCTGGAAGAGGTCTCACGATGGCTGAATGCGTTAAGTTGCTCCGATAAACACAATCGTATGCTCCGCCTGCGTCAAGAAGGAACGTGCAAATGGCTCCCTCTCATGGATCAGTTCATAGAATGGAGGACGGGTAGCAAGAGGAGGGCTATCAATCATCCGTTCTTGTGGTTACGCGGAAAATGTGTGGTGTCCGATATATTTTATGAGTCTCCCAACTGAAATGAAATATTCTTGATATGTCCTAGCTGGCTGTGGAAAGTCCGTACTTGCGTGGGTTCAAATAGTTTGTATGCATGCACAGTATTGACCCACGCTGATCAGTGCGTCCGTAATTGAGCATCTGAAGACCACACTACGACCAGAAGAAGTCCTGATATTCTTCTATTTCGATTTCCAAAACGAGCGGTCAAAGAGTACCGCTGAGATGATCCGTTCCTTACTCTCTCAACTGTGCCGCCACCTCATCGGTCTTGCTGTGGATGCTAGAGATCTACCGAACAAGATCCTCGAGGAAAAGACTGATGGTGCCTTGTCTCTCAACGACCTGGACAAACTCTGCGATCTGATATTGCGCGCTGCAAGATTCTTCAAATGGGGGCCCATCATAGTTATTGATGCTCTCGACGAGTGTGCAGACATCGAGCGTCTCGTGTCCACACTTGTCAGACTGAATGACACTAATGTACGGCTGTTGGTGACCAGTCGGCCACTTGAGATGATGTCTCATCATTTCGGAAAATTTCCGGTGATTTCCTTTGAGGATGTGGACAATGAGTTGGTGGCGGACATCGACCTGCATATCAGACGAGAGCTCGGTTCCTACAACCGGCTGAATTTTGTTGCCCCGCAGCTGAAGGATGAGGTAGTCGAAAAATTGAATCGGAAAGCGGAGGGCAGGTAAGCTCTTGTCCTATGAGACCGGCTAGTACCCCATTGCCCTTACATTTCAGATTTCGGTGGGTTCAATGTCAACTCGATATCCTCAATCGATGTAGGTCTGTACTGGCGGTGAGGGAAGCGCTCTAAAATCTTCCGGGAGAGCTAGAAGCGACGTATGAGAGAATTCTGGATGGAATCGATCGACGGAGGTTGGAAGGAAAGCTGGCCCGATCTGTACTCGTTTGGCTTATGGGGGCACTGGAGCCACTCCGCCTGGTTCAGATTCTTGACGCCCTTTCGGTTGAATTTTCGCTTGCGAGAACGACTACCCTCGAGACACAGCAATCAAAAACCAGTTTACTAGGGGCATTGTCGAGCCTTGTGTCATATTACGACAAGACGGATGTGATCGAGCTGTCTCATGCGAGCGTCAAGGTATATCTTCAGCCAATTTGTTCCTTCTGATAACTAGATAATCTGTTTCTACAGGAATATCTGACCAGTCGTACAACTCTCCCAATGTACCAGATACTCGGCAACCCTCATGATGAAACGGCACAGAGATGCATGCGCTACATATCTGCCTTCATAAAACACGAACCCTTCGACAGGAACATTGATCAGTCTGGATCTTGGCCAATGATGTCTTATGTTTTCTCCGCTGGTTTCAACCATCTTGCTCACACCGATCCCGAGTCAATTAATGTCCTTGAAGTGCTGCAATCTCTTGGGCTGGACGTCCGACATCATCCATCACATTGGGACCAACTCTGCCTGTTGCGAGAGGACGGCCCCCAATTTCTGTACCCTCCATGGCCATCATCGAGACACGACTTCGTACCGTACATCCTGATCGCTTATGCCCCCATTGAACTTTTCAAAACATTCCTCTCTAGTTGTTGTCCTTTTAAGCCCCGGGCCGGGACGAATCCTCTTGTATATGCTGCGGATTTCCGGAAGACTGAACATGCGATGAACCTCTTGTCCTGTGGTATTGACAAAAACACGCGCAGTTTAGCTATCGATGACTCTCACTATACCTCACCACTCGAGATCTCGATTGACCGTGGCAATGATGTGCTCGTCGGTGAGCTCTTGAAGAGAGGATGTCCAGTAACGTCCCTGCTCCTTGCGACTACTGTCTGTATGCCGTGGTGTAGTGCCCGGGTGCTTGTGAGGCTTATTCAAACGGATGAGTTTGTGGAATGGGCGCATGCGATTGGAGACGAGAAGCTCTATCGGGGCATTTTCAGCAGTGCGCGACCAGATGCAGGGGACATGGCGAGAACGGACAAGGATCACGTTGCACTCGTACGAAGGCTACGCCAGATGGGCCAAGATCTTTCTGCTTATAGTCCGTTTGGGGCAGAACTTATTGAGCGAGCTCTATATGCAGCACATACCTCGATGTTGGGGCAGCTACTTCCCTCTGATCAGCCACCACCTGCCCGATTTCTGCTTGCTGCAGCGTCAGGTGACACTTCTGAAACTGTGTCTGTGGTCCGTTTCTTGCTTGAGAAAGGAGTTGATACAACAGTGATCTCGGAGGAAGGAGACACCGTGCTCCATCTTGCTGCAAGGTGTCCTTGGGAACCACGGAGTTTGGAGTTGGCCAAAATGTTCACTGCTGCTGGATGTCACCCTCACGCAGTCAATTCACGGGGCGAGACACCAATGAGTATTGCATTAAAACATAAATATGTGTCGGTGGCACAGCTGTTTTCATCTAATGCACCACTGCCTGCCGACATCCTGTTTGTTGCACTTCAGCAAGGCTCAACTCCTCAGATTGTTCAACTCTTGATCCACAATGGTGCCCATTTGCATCACACCACATCTGAGAGAGGATCTTTGCTCCATCTTGCAATCAACGAGTTCAATGAATCCTCATCCTTGGAGTTGGTGAAGATACTCATTGGGGCTGGCTGTGATCCTACCATCCAGAATTCTAAGCATGAAACCATCCTAGATGCTGCCATTAAACATAGGCACACTTCTGTGGTTCAATTTCTACTCTCCCATGAAATCCCTCTTTCCCCTGATACCCTATCAATTGCACTTCAGCAAGGTTTAACTCCTCAAATTGTCCAACTCTTGATCCAAAATGGTGCTAATTTGCACAATACCACATCCAATGGAGAATCTTTGCTCCATCTTGCAATCAACAAGTTTGATGAATCCTCATCCTTGGAGTTGATGAAAATACTCATTGGAGCTGGCTGTGATCCTACCATCCAGAATTCTAAGCATGAAACCATCCTAGATGCTGCCATTAAACATAGGCACACTTCTATGGTTCAATTTTTACTCTCCCATGAAATCCCTCTTTCCCCTGATACCCTATCAATTGCACTTCAGCAAGGTTTAACTCCTCAAATTGTCCAACTCTTGATCCAAAATGGTGCTAATTTGCACAATACCACATCCAATGGAGAATCTTTGCTCCATCTTGCAATCAACAAGTTTGATGAATCCTCATCCTTGGAGTTGGTGAAAATACTCATTGGAGCTGGCTGTGATCCTACCATCCAGAATTCTAAGCATGAAACCATCCTAGATGCTGCCATTAAACATAGGCACACTGTTGGGAGTATGGCGTAGCAACGTCCATTGAGGAAGGGTTGCTGGTACTCACTGGATAGTGCTTGGTAGGTTACTGCTTAGAGGATGGTCGTGGTACGAACGCAAGAGTCTCTATTAGAACTCCGAAGTGGAGTTCGAATTATCTACTATGTGCGTGTGAACTTCTACTTAATATAGCATACGTTCAACACTCCCCCATGTTTTATATACGTAGGTAGGAGAAACATATAGCAGAATGGCGACTATGAAGTAGGAGGGCTATTGTAAAATACAAGGCCTAGTTTAGATCTAAATTTCTCAAACTTGACTCAGCCGAGATTCTTTGTAAAGATGTTGGCAGGGTTCTCTGATCCTTCTATAAAGAAGATTTCGATCAACTTCTCCCTTACGAAATCACGGACCCTGTGCCACTTAATATCTATGTGCTTAGATTGCACTTCAGTGACTGGGTTTGATGCCATAAAGATGGATCCTTGATTATCGCCGCAAAGAGGGATCAGTTTCAGATCATAACCCAATTTGGTCAATAGAGAGTGTAGCCATACCAACTGTCTGCTACAATCAGACAAGGAGACGTACTCGGCTTCTGTCGAGGAGTATGCAACTCGTTCCTGTTGGTGGGTTTTCCAAGAGAAAGCGGCGTTTGCCAACTTAACTACCCAACCAGTCTGAGAGCGACGGGTGTTAGGATCAGATCCCCAATCAGCATCAGCATGGCTGATTAATCCCGCTTGAGAAGTGCCATCAAAGACTAAAGCATAATGCCTGGTTCCATTAAGGTACTGGCAAATATATCGTGCCTTGTCGAGGTGCTCCTGATTAGGGTTAGCACTTTGCTTTGCTAGGGCAGTTACAGCATAAGCTATATCTGGTCTAGTACCTAAGGTAAGGTACAAGAGCGATCCGATTACCATTTGGTATGTAGATCTAAGTTCTGGGTTGACTGGGCCTGTATTTGAGAGAGGGTAGTATCCCTTGGGCAGTGGAGTGAGGGCAGATTTAGAGTTTGTCATTCCACAGTGCTCAACAACTTTCAGGAGATAGTCGCATTGATCAATTAAGATACTGTGTCCTGATCGTCAGATTCGCATGTGTAAGAACTCTTTGGCAGGACCTAAGTCTCTGCATTCCCACTTTTTCATGAATAGCCCTTTGATCTCATCTACAATGGCTTTTGAGGGACCACAGAACATGGTGTCATCTACATAGACGACAGCGATAACTGTGCCTTTCCTCTGATAGAGGAATAGTCCAGCATCTGATCTCAATCGATTGAAGCCAAGATCTTTCATGGACTCATTTAGAGTTTCCCACCAGGTGAGTCCGGCTTGTTTTAAGCCATACAGGGTGCGTTATAGACGCAGCACCATGTGTTCCTTTCCAGGGACTACAAAGCCTTGGGGTTGATTCATGTAGATCTCTTCTTTAAGCTTTCCATAAAGGTAAGCGCTTCTGACATCAAGAGCTTCAATGTGCCAGGATTCCAGGGTGGCGAGTGCCAACATAAGTCGGACTGTCTCAAACTGCACAACCGGAGAGAAGATCTGATCGAAATCAAGACCTTCGACTTGCGAGAAGCCTTTTGTCACTAGGCGTGCCCTTTTATGACCATCGGGTTTTACATCAAATATCCAGCGGTTGTTAATAACCTTATGCCCTTTGGGGGGTTCGACCAGTTCAAAAACTTTTCGTTCTTTGAGCATGTCAAGCTCGCATCGACAAGTGGCTTTCCATTCCTTTTGTGCTACAGCTGGTAGCATGGATATGTTCTTATATGTCCACTCGCGATGTGGTTTAGACTCTGCAGAAGTCTTGCCACGTGGTATTGCCTTTGACATCAAATGTGCAATAAGTCCGGCTCCCCCTTCACTGTTACGTTTTTTCTTTGTTCTTTGACTCTTCCCTTCACATTCCCCTACGGTTGCTCTTATCTTTCTTATCTGATCAGATCTCCCCTTATCGATAGACACTACTTTTTCTTCTAGGCAATGATCGGTATCTTGCCTCGTTTTCCTTATCGATCCCCACACGATTGCTATCTCCCCCAATCCCCAACCGATCCTAATCATAGCCCCATAGATCGCTATGATAGTGCTTAGTCAGGGTGGTCTGTACACCACTGGGAGTAGTATATAAGATAGTGCCTTTGTACAGTAGCAGTAAGCTAGTTCTATGCAATCATACGTTGAATTAGACTTGTCCTCATTGCTACGAGACTTCGCCTCAAAGCCTTGAGTAGTATCTTTCGACTTAACCATCGACAAGATACTTGAAGCATAACAAAAGAACTAGCTTCTTCCTCACTGGAGGTTATCAAACGCCAGCATTCCACCCACATTCCGCCCCCCTACGTTGAGTAGCGACGACGACAGTTCCGCTACTCACTCTAACTCCTCCCCCTACCTTTCACTGTCTCCAACCCACGAGGATATCCCTCTTCCCACAGAAGAGCTCTCCCCTCTTGACGTAACACCCCTTGCATCTCCACCTCCTCACCTCTTCCCTCCATCCGCTATGGAAGAAGCCCTTGAAGCTCTCGGAGCCCCCGCCCGCTCTATTGAACTGAAAGCCGGTCTGCCCAGCGATTTCTCTGGTGACTCACAGGATGCACCACATTGGGGAATGGCCATGACGGCCTTCTTTACTCTGAATCCAGACATCTATAATACTGACGGAAAGAAGATGCTCATAACATTGAGCAAGATGACCAAAGGCCGAGGGCAGGTCTTTGCAGAGAAATAGTACCGGCAGATTGGAAATGCTGCAACCCCACCTGAACAGAAGACATATGACACTATGATGGATGACTTCTGGAAGACGTTCTTCCCATTCAACTACAAAGACATGGCCAGAAGAAAGATGATGGATACCATACAGAACGTCCGAGACAAAGATGGATTTCAGAATTACATTGCAGATTTTCAGCTACACGCTGCATGGTCAGGAGTGACTGACCAGAATACCCTCATTGATGCCTTCGCCTGAGGATTGGATCCTCGTCTATCACAAATGATTCTCTTGTCCACCGTTGTTCCAGACACCCTCACTGGATGGGTAACGGATGCTGCTAAGTTCCACGTGCAACAACAGCGTATCACTGACCTCCATCGAGGAGGGACCCTCGCAGCTCATCGAAGGGACCCCAATGCTATGGATGTCAACGCTATAACTCTCTCTCCCGCAAACAAAGCAAAGCACATCTGGGAGAATTGTTGTTTCTTGTGTCACAAAGTTGGATGCTGGACAGGAAAACATCGAGGAGAAACAAGAAACCTATCCTCCACCCGCCCCCCACCCTATCCCAACAGATCCTTCCCCTCCCCCTCTCGATTCCCCACTTCTCATCCTCCGCCGTCATCAACACCATCATCACCCAACATTCAGACGACACCTACCCTCATACCAGATTTACTGTCATCGACCTCTGAACAGACACCAGCCACAGAATTAACTGCATATGTCGCTTCCCTAGTCGAGAAAGGGAATACTCCAGCAAACATTCAGGCCAATTTGAAGGCCTTTTATGAAGGGGAACAAGAGAACCCCCAAGCCATGGATATCGCTAGACTTGCTGTCCAGGGTTTTTAAACAGGAGGAAAGACCAGTCGACGCCTTCCCCTCCTAAGAAAGTAGCAGCCATGTATTCTAGCCAGAACCACGAGAATGCTATGCGAATCTCTCTGTCTCTGGGTACTGCTGCGAAGAAAGTCGACCTCCTCACTCTTGTAGATAGCGGGGCTTCCAGAAACTTTATCGACAAAACCTATGCACAACGACTATGCCTCCCTCTCCTACCTCTCTTCCCTCCTCTCCAAGTTAACAATGTAGATGGAAGTAAGAACGGAGGAGGTTCCATTCGATGGAAAGCCAGGATTCCACTCAGATTTCAAGACATCTCTTGGACTGAAGAATTACTAGTGACAAACCTGGGGAAGGAACAAATTATCCTTGGTTTCCCCTGGCTACAAC
>JBBPKO010000297.1:2018-26581 GCA_038089295.1 Xerocomus amazonicus
CAATCACCGACCGCACTGGCTGGCGTGCATAGGTCCACCGGTGCATTGTTCTGCGCATCGCGTGCAATCTCGGCCACACGACACAGGTATCTCGACGAATCATCCGGACCGAATGACACAACGCAGAACGAAACCGGTTTTCTGCATGAAAAAAGGCATATCTGGCTTATCTGAGATTCAAATGAGGCCGTCGCGTGACGATGTGTTGTCACATGGTGAGTACAAGGGTGTCGATGAATTTATGTTATACATCCACACATGCATGGTCATGACCAGTTTTCACTGGGGCTCAGGTATAGACCCGCATAGACGGATCGCATTAGGGTCGAGTCCATGTATGTGGTCTTTGTCCGCACATATCATACAAACCAATAATCAATCGTCTACATTCCCACAAGCGTGAACTGAGGCTACACAAAGAGTGAGGGCACGCCCGTCCGTCGAGGTCGGGCCACGAGAGGGGACGCTTTGTCATGTACAGTACGGGTATGAAGCAGACAAGGATAACAAGTTGGATAAATGATTTCGAGCCTAAACGTGAAGCCGAGAGATGAATCGATGGTTCGTACGCGTAACGGCCCACCACTGCACGATATATGGCACGACAGAGTTGTACAGGACCACACCTGTTATCTCTCATGAACCATTTCTGGCTCTTCTCTACATAGTACGCTGCCACGATGGTCATGGAAACAGGTTCAGCCCGGGACGGCAGATCGTCAAGTTTCAGGTCCGCCCAGAACAACGGCTTTCCCTTATCATAAAGTGGAGTCGTGTTGTGATGTATAGTCCAAAAGACGACGGTAGTCCATGAAATACAACAGCCCATCGTCAAATGGTCTACGGCCATGACGAACAGCTCAGGTCTGACACTAGGCTCACCGATACCCCACACTTCGAGCTCGACACACTCAAACGGCATGTCCGCCCTCGCCTCGTTAGACTTGGTGTGCCGTGTGTGGGTCGTGGGTCGTGGGTTCTGTCCTTCTCTCTGCTGCTAGTCCCAAGCCAACCGGATCCACTAGCCTGAGTTTCTCAAGCATGTGGAATCGTGGTCACAGGCATGGTCGCCTGCAAACCCGGGGGCATGGGCGGGATATAAGAGTGTGACATAAATGGTGAGTCATGCTTGACCGAGATGTCTGAGAACTGGGAATGGCTGTTAAGTGCAGAAGACGAGCCGGATGAATGCGTCGTAGGCCGGGGTGTCGTCGAGCGGGCGCGGGCACGGGCGGGCGGCAAGAGCGAAACGAGACTGGACGAGATGCACGAAAGTGTTGCTCGGGGGGATACAAGGCCGACGATGTGGATGGTAGTCTTGAGGATGAGTGTGTTGGTGAGGACGTCGAGGGCGGTGAGGCACTGCCAGTACTTGTGGTAAAGGCACGCGAGAATGAGGATGACTGAGTGCGAGTTTGACGCCGTGTCTGTCTGCATGTCTGAAGTGAATGTGAGTGTCTCTGCCAGGACCTCGTCGGTGGAGATGGGGCGAGGAGGTACATGGGGTCATCCTAAACACGTCTCTTTCGCTGCGTTCCACAGCTGTCTTGGAACTGGAGGTGAATTGATCAAAGCAAACGAAGTTGTGATTATTTGGGTCGGTCCTGGGTTGGTGCTACAGAGACAAATGCACTGAAATCTGAGTCGGTTGACTAACGCAGTTGAACGACGTGTCCTTGAGGTTGATCGGCGTCAACAATGTCGATTCTTCGACTGGGCTTTTGTTTTGGTCGTCCATCAACTGGGCGAGACGGCTGCGCAACCCCGGAGGAGTGGCCCTCCCACATTGGATCGCGTCCAGCCTTGGCACGTATGAGCATGACGCGATCTGCATGGGATACGAGCTCTGGTTCGTGATGGTGATGATGTGTTGTCGGTAGATGGGATGGGATGTATCTCTTGTTGCACCAAAATCCCAAAAAAATCTCTTGTTCACTGTTAAAGTTTTTGAGAAGTGGATGGTATGATACTGAACGACAGCAGTCAGACGCTCGAAAGCTGGCACCGAGGTGTGCCTCGGGTTATCGCATTTTAGCAACGATCATGGCCCGCCTGTACAAGCCAGTTCTGTTCTTGCCTCTGTTCCTTATGCTGCTTATCGAACATCGAAGGTCGCATAAGAAAAAATCATCCAACGACGCTGTCATAATATATAGTTACTACAGAACACGAAAGACACCAAGAGCTCAAGGGTAAATACCAAGGTGTACATAAAGAACCCGTTGATCGATCAGTATCTTCACAGCCCTCATCGTCTCATGCAGAGCGAGCGCCGCACGGGAATAATCCAACCAGTCATATGACAAGCAGACAGGTAGGCGGGTTCTGTAACTCGCATTGAGTGATGTCTTGAAGAGAGCGAATATGCAGAGTCAAATGGGTGCTTCCGGTTCGCGATGCCATGACAAGTAAAGTGTGCCCATTCGTTCTTGCCCAGCTCGTCCATAACCCTTGAACTAGAAGACACCTCTCCTTCAACGACTTTGAACGTTACGAGACCATGGATGATCTCCCCGATGTTAGCTAGTTCTGTACCGATAGAAAGAAGTTGACTAATGCCTCCACCTTGCCTGATGGCGATGAGCCGTTTCTTCTGACTAGGAGAATTCGGTAAGTGATATCGTCTTGCACGAATGAGGGCAGTTCAACGTAGTGGTGTAAGTCGAGATGTACAGATCTGAAAAGCTACGTTCATCCTTCCCATAATGGAGCGACAAAGGGGAAAATTCGGCAGTAGAACAAACCACGAGACGCAGGAACGACGGGGACACACCGTCTAGAGGACATTTGCGATGTGGGAACCAGCGAGTACAGAGATACAATGCAAGGTTATTCACAGAAGTCGACTGGCCTGGGTGCCGTCGTGGACAAAGTGTTCATGCTTGTCAGGCAAGAACGGTGGCCTCATTGAGGCCTCCAAGGTTGTTCAGACACAACGACCGATTTGGGCGCTCCGGTGGGTAAAACGGGAGTTGCTTCTCGTTTGAGAACAGTGGCATCATTAAAAGTCTTCTATGCCTTCAAATTCCCTATACTAAGTGCAGAGATATGTTGTGTGGCCCGTGTCACCATTCAAGATGGTGGTTTGGAAAGAAGGTGGAGCGTCATAAGGATTTATGTAAAGGCGTGTATATTATAGGTAGAGTTACACCTTCACCACATATACACATATACTCTAACGTTGATTGCGGCAATACCAACCTGTTTAAATAACACGACTCAGCGAATGGCACAGCGCTTCGTGTGGTCCACACCCTGCTAGATCCAATGGCGTCATTCAAGTGGTCAGAAACGAGGTCTGCGATTAGCGCAAGCCTATTATCCGAAATCATCCAAGGGAGACGTGGAACGGATATCTATCAGATTTGCATTGGGTACATTTACACACACACCTCGTGGATGATCTGCAAGAGCTGAGACTGGCTACTTGCAAGTACCTTCCGGAGGAAAGGCAGGCTCCGAATAACACTCTGGAGGGAACCATCTGGGAAACACGAGCCGCGGCGGTTTTGGCGGAATTTGAAGGGCAAACCCCGAACGTTGCCAGCTGAACAATTAGGTGTATATAAGGTGCTGCTAAAGACTAGGATGAGCACCTCTGACCGATGATATCAACTTGTCATAGTCTTGCTTGTTGAAATGCTTGAGTGCATTCCGTATCTCAGAGAAACGGTCTTCGTTCTGCACGAGCTCTGTCCCAAGAATTAACATAGAAATGCATAACGCTCAAAACGTTGCAAAACCTGCTACGGCGTCGAGGCGGGCATTGATAGCCTCGATGCCTAGAGAGTTTGACGTTCAGTTATCTGGTTGTTGGCGGCCAACAGTTTACATGGGAGATCCATGTATCTGTTAATGGGGCAAGAATGTTTGTGCGCAATAAACGAGAAGCCATCGCGGTATACGTGTGGTTGAGAACCTTACTCTCGTGAGCTCCACCGAATAAAACATTTGACAAAGCAACTCACCCAAAGAGCGTGTGCGACGATTTCTTGCGCAAAACATTCCTGACTAGCTCGAGATTCTTTGCTGTCTCGGGATCAATCATCATCGTGCCCTTGACGGATGCGTAGCGTATGCGAAGTGAACCGGCTGAAAACCGAATATTTAACCGGCTCTCGGCATATTCGAACAATGCACACGCGACAGAGAGCGCATGTACCTATCGCGCCTCAGTATCAATAATTCGAGACGCATATATTGTACTTGTCTGACACGGCGACGAGCGTGGCAGCCCGCTCGTCGTTCTCGACGCATAGTTGCGTGATAAAGTCCATTCCTGCCACTAGGTGTTACAACCAAATCGTCTCTGAACTGGAATGGACGCACATGTCCCGCCGTTCCGATACTTTCGTGCGACCGGCTCTACAGCTGTATTTGAAAACTCCTCCACGATATACTGAACCAACAGGGACGTCACTGGAGGCTTCTTCCCGGCAGAGGCCAACGTCGCATCCGTAGCGGCAATGAACGTATCGGGGACAAGAACGAGTGAAGGATAATGAATGTGCATCTGATGCAGCGTCTTGACGTACGTCGAACAATCTGCCAGCTTAAAAGACGTTTCAGCGTGCAGACGATGATGTGGGCGTAGTGCGGACCTCGCCTGGACGAGTGCGACGCGTCCCGTGTCTTTATCCATCGCCGCGATGCCCACTTCGTGCGTGACGCCGCGACTTCCAAGGATAGCGATCACGTAGCTTCCCTCGTGTCTGGGCGACGCTGCGGTCTGTGGACGAGCAGGGGTTCCTGGACGCGTTGTGTTACTGGTAGGGCGCGACAGACCCAGAGATGACATTCTGGTGGTGCTGGCTCAGTGGGTATCCAAATCTAGCTCGTATGAAAACCGCGTGCTGATTCTACATGGAATTGCTTGGACATGAAAAAGGGGACAAAAACATAAAGAAAAATCAAAGACGTCAAGTGAGACAAGAACTAAAGTGCTAACTAGATAATACCATGACATCCCGACAGCCCAAACGCCCGCGTCAACTACCACTTATCCAGCAATGACGACGGGCACACAATGGCGCCAGGAGACATGAGCCAGCATCTGAGGACAAACAAGAACAAGTGAGTGCAAGGAACTTACTCCCACGAAGGCGATGTAGTATATGAATGAGAGCGCATAGTAGTTCCGTTTTGAGCAGGGCTAGAGGGCGACCACTGCGGTGATGTCGGACTGTATGCTGGAGAGGCCGGCGCTGGTGAAGATAACCGTTAAGAGTCCAAGCAGACATTCAATGAAGTACTCACAGTATGCTGGAGCTAGCAGTTTATATGAATTAGTAAAAAAGACGACAGCAAATCACGAAGCAGTTTACTCACAGGCTGGGGAATATGTAGGGGAAGTGGGAGCTACAAAAGTATGAATACGTCGAACTGACGACGAGTTGAAAACCTACAGTATTTGGGTGATGAAGGTGACGTCGGAGAAGTGGGTGAATATTTCGGCGAGGAGGGAGACATGTGGGCTGGGGCTGCCAACCAATCGCGTCAGTACTAGACACAACGAATGATAACGAGACCTACAGGCTATGAGTGCAGCAAACAAGATTAATAACGTAAGTGATTCAGAACAAACAGAGAGGTGAAAGATACTTACTCGGAGAATCTGCAAATGCGTCAGCTGAGTTTGCAATAGCAAACAAAGTTGAGATACTCACATCTTGGGGATGCAGGGCTGAACGACGGACTGGTTGGCGAGTACCGCGGGGATGTAGGACTAAACGATGGGGACTGAGGACTGTACCGCGGCGACGTTGGCGAGAAAGAGGGTGAGGTAGGGGAATATCTTGGACTCGTGGGGGAGTATCCCGGTGAGGTGAGATTAAGAACGGGTGACGTTGGTGAGTACGTCGGTGAAGTCGCTGCCCTGTTTCGGTCGTAGAACGGTGACGTAGCGTATGGGGACGTTCCAAACGGTGATGTGGCACCGCCAAACGGAGACTGAGGAACATATGGTGATGTAGGTGAATATGCGTTTGGAGAACTGGGACTGTAACCAGGTCCAGCTGGAGACATTCCGCCGGCACCAAGTGGGCTTTGTCCGTATCCCAGAAATGAAAAGCTCGCTGCATCTTCGCCGCCTTGAACAGCAAGTGGAGAGAACGCAGCTGATTCTCCTTTGAACGCTGTCTCTGACCATGCGGGGGAGTTGGTATCGTACGGCGTCATGGCGACTTGTCCTGGTGTCATCCCGCCGTCCACGTGTGCTGCGAGCATATTCTGGACCGGGAGACGGTGGTCGACAATGGCGTCCTTGAGCATGTCGATATCCAATGCGACGTCAAAAGCACCGGTTCCCATTGGTGCCATTTGCCCGAACATCACGTTCTCCGCGATACCGTAGCAGTCATCTTTCTCCCCTACGGCCGCCGCTTCCATCAAAATCTCCACCGTTTCTTCGAAGGAACAGCGCATGAGAGCGCCCGTGTCCGCGCGGTTGATACCGTGTCGAGTGATGGCCATCAGTGTGCCACGGTGTGTCATAAGGTCGCAGAGCAGTGCGAGATGCCTATAGTTGACGTACGAACCATCGAATTCGATGACACCACGCAGTTCCTTCATGATGGCCGCCCGTGTAGCTTCTATACCCAACACACTGAAGATCTCCGTGCAACTGTTCGAGTAGGTCCGCGTGAAGTCAACACCTTCGACACACATAACCGCCTTGAGGTTGACACCGTCTGTCTCCAGCATCCATTCCTTCTTCGTCTTGATGACGCCCTCTTCGTTGTGGAAGACCTTGTCGTGCTCTTGCAGGAACACGCGGCGAATCCCAGGCACCCCTCGAAGGCTGACGGAGTTAAGCATCGTGTTTTCTAGCTGGCGAAGGAAGATGTCCTCTTCGACAGACCCCATCCCATCTTCATCCTTGTCCATCCCACCAAGCACGCGACAACGAATGACAAGCTTTTCGGAGTTGTCTTCACTCCAGATGACGAACAAGTCTGTCTTGAAGTTCTCCGCAATCCGACCGGCGACGTACGCCATTGTCAACTTCCTGTCAATCATCCGCGCACGGTCGAGAACCAGCCTGAGGAGCCATGGGGATTGGAGATGCAGTTTGGACTCTATTTCCTCATCTGGAATCGCGAAGAAGGACTCTACGAAGACGGAATCCTCGTCGATGATGGTCGACGTCGGATCGGGGTCATACCATATCTCTACCGCGGCAGTAACGGTGCGAAGCGATGTGTACGCTAGCTCTTGTTCTACATTCTTCGCTAATGTGTTTTTTTCTGCAAGTTCTGGCTCGAGGTACACAGAAAGGGATGGGGTCTTGATGTTAGTGGCGACATTAATGATTTCCTTCAGACGAGGAACTCCAAGAGTGACGTTTTTGCTAGAAACACCGGCGTAGTGGAACGTGTTCAGTGTCATTTGGGTAGCTGGCTCGCCAATTGACTGCGCGGAGAGCGTGCCGCACATCTCTCCAGGGTGTACGAGAGACTGGTTAAACTTAGCTTCAATTTCTCCCAGTACCCACTCAAATGCCTCTCGGTTGAGATGGTATTGTTCCAGTATACGTCGCGCAGCTAGCGTCGCACGTACATGCATCCGGAATGTGAGCGAGGCATTGGTTTGTACTTCCTTGCTCAAGGGATCGTCCCCACAAACGGCAAGGAGCCGCTCGGTGAGTTGATGAACGGCGTCCACGATATATGAAGGCTCGAGGTCGCTAGGCTTCCGTCGGTCGATATGGAAGATTTGCGTTGCATTCTGGATGATACGTTGGAGGTTGACCGGGAGGTAATGGGGAGTGAGTCCGTCTGCACGAGGGAATATAAACGTCCGCAAGAGGCGGCGATCCACTACGAGCCGCCCGTATTCTTCGTCCAACTTAGCTTGTAGTTCCAACGAACTGTCATCAATACCAATCTGCAAAACACCTGGCAAAAAGCCCCCTTCCTTGTCCGTTACATCCACTCGGTAGTTATGTTCAAATTCTTTGTCGGACATCCCAAAGGTTTCGATCTTCTGCCGCTCGATAAACGCGCCGTCCATGCCGTCTTCTCCGTAGATGAATTGAATTAGGTCGCCGAGGGAATTGCGTACTGTGCCGTCGTAACAAACCATGACGTCCTCTAACGCCTTGACAAGCCGTCGTTGAATATAGCCGGTCTCAGCCGTCTTGACGGCCGTGTCAATGAGACCTTCACGACCGGCCATCGCATGGAAGAAATATTCCTGCGGCGTGAGCCCTCGGAGGTACGAATTTTCAACGAACCCTCTTGCTTCGGGGCTGAAGTCGTCTTTGGTAAAGTGCGGCAGCGTTCGATGACGAAATCCGAAAGGTATACGGCGTCCTTCAACACTTTGCTGCCCAACGCAAACCGACATCTGAGATATATTGATGTAAGACCCCTTCGACCCAGCAGTGACCATTTGCTTGACGTTATTATCCTCTTTCAGGTTCTTCTGGGCGTATTGACCAGAGTCGTCACGAGCGCGGTTCAGTTCCCGTTCAACCTTGCTCTCGAATGACTCGCGAATGGTCATTCCCGGCATAGGCTTGAGCCGGTCATGGTAAGCGTCATCAATGATCTCTGCCACCTGTTGCTTTTTCTCCCCGATACGTTGGGTGATATAGCTCATGACCTTGGGTCCGGCAATTGTGTCACCGATACCGATACTGAAACCATTATGGAAGAGCCAGAAGTTGACAACCATTTGGATTCCCGTGAAAACGGAGCGCGTAGCCTCTGGACCCTTCTCGCGGAAGACGACGTGGATGAGACCACCTTGTGTGGCTCCGACGGTCTTTTTGTCAACGATCCCGAAGAGAATTTCACCGTTGTCAATCATCATCCCATCGTCGAAAACGGGGTTGGAGGACTTTGGGTCGGGTGCACGGTGGATGTTAATACCACGGGGAATGACCATACTGAGGATTTGCTTTCCTGTCCAGAGAGGCTTCGGCTTGATAATCGCAGGGGTCGGGACGCTGCCATCCCACTCAGGGATCCACAAGAGGATGTTTTGGACGTGATTCCAGTCCAGGAACGAATCGCGCAGAGTAAATTTGCGAATACCGCACAATGTGTCCTGTACAATGCCCATAACGGGCTTGTTGGCTTGCGGGGATATAATCTGGAAGATATCGTAAGATGCTTAGTGTGATACCAACCAAAGTACTCACTTGACGCGGAACCCATGCAATCTGGCTCAATTCAGCTCGGGTTTCCTCGGATTGGGGTATGCTGGAGTGCCAGCTCAATTAGGCAAAGAAAATGTAGCCAGATGGACGTACTGCATGTTCATTTCGTCACCGTCGAAGTCGGCGTTGTAAGGTGGCGTAACGGACAAGTTTAAACGAAATGCTGCAGAGTAAACCGTAGTTAGGATTTGCACCCAGTAAGGAACCGGCACGTACTAGAATACGGCATCAACTTTACTCGGTGACTCATCATACTCATTTTGTGCAAACTCGGTTGCCGATTGAAAAGAACGAAACTGACGGCAGTAAATCACATCAGCCTACCTGACCAGCAACCTCGAAACAACAAAACTTACTCTCCGTCTTTCAAATGCCTCTCAACGATCCAACCGTACTGAAGGAAAGCATCCGCCCGCTTATTATATCGCAGGTCTATACGTTCCCCCGTGTCACGGACAACGTATCTCGCTCCAGGATATGTCGAAGGACCGTTTCGGACAAGCTCCTGGAGGTAGGCAATATTATATGGTGTCACTGCGTACCGACCATCAGCCGGCTCCCTAGGCCTACCACGTAATACGCGGAACGTACCTCGCTCGGGATACGTCAAGTTCATGGCAATGCTCCTTGGTACACCGACCTCGTCCAATTCTAGGTTTGGATCACCAGTGATAACCGTCCGCGCGGAAAAGTCGACGCGTTTCCCCATCAAATTGCCGCGGAGACGACCTTCCTTTCCTTTCAAACGCGCACGAATGGCTTTTACAGGACGGCCGCTCTTCTGCAATGCCTGCGGAATTCCTGCAATGTCGTTATCCATGTAGGTGGCAACATGAAACTAACGTCGTATCGAAATGTTAGCAACGAATTACAATGAATTTTACACCATTCACTTACCTGCAGCAGTTGCTCAAACTCAGTAATGACATGTGCCGGAGCTCCCTCTTGCTCACAGCGCCGGACATTCGCGGAGGCTTTGATGATATCTCCAAGCTTGTAGGTCAAGTCATCTTCGCTCCTCATTGCACCGCCATCCACAGCAATACTCGGGCGGACTGGAGGCGGTGGCACTGGCATAACTGTAAGGATCATCCACTCAGGTCGCGCATATTCATCCGAAAGACCGATCAAGTGCAAATCGGAATCCGACATTTTCTTGAATGTCGTGTAGACTTCAGAGGGCGTGAAAAGTCTTTTATCCGGTTGCAACGATTTGACGTCCTATGTGAGTGGGAAGTGAACGCTTATCAAGGCGAACATTGCGCCTGCCATGTCGCAAATACGAACCTCGTCTTCGTCTTTGGGCCGTTTGTACTGAACAAACAGCTTGAGACCTTCTTTTCGGATGGCTGGTTGAATATGACCACATCCACCATGTCCTTTCTTAGGCTCATCAGCGTCCGCTTCGATACCCTCCTCTTTCGGCTCGTCAGTTTCGCAAATCATTTTTGTCTTGCAGTGCGACCACGCAACAGCCATCCGTGCTTTGGGATCGCGAACATGCCGTATTTTGTCGGCAAAGTTAGGGTCGGACTAATCAACGCGCATGACATTGGAAGATGATCGACACGACAGAAACGATAATCCCATAATGAAAGACGTCAGTAAGAGTGTTCAAAGACGCGACGTGCGCAAAAAGCTACTACGACAAAAAAGCGTCACAAGGAGGCAGCGGACAAGCACACCGTCGAACGACGTGCTGGACCACAGGATGCCAACACTTCCACCTGCGTCACAGGTAGAAAAGCGGCACGGAAACCGAGATCGCAGAGGATGCCGTCAACATACTAACAGCGACCACCAGTTTATTTTCGCACTCCTCGTTCAGCGCCCCATTTCACCGCGCACCTCGTGTCCAGCCATCACTGGGCGCTTGCAATGGCTCACGCGGCGATCAAGCGACCGAAAACGCGCGTTAACCACGCCACAGCAGGCCAAACGCCTCGATAGCTCGAGGGACTGCCGTGGTACGGGTTTGGGGTTCTCCAATGGATTATGGAGAGAGCCCCCAGAAAATTGGGAGGTGGGGTGCGAAACGAGTAGGGTTAGACGCAACTCACAATATCAGCTTTCAGTTTCCCACAGTTTACACATATGCATTCAAGAATTTTTTTCACTTTGACGATGAAACCTAGAAGAGAATTTAGGCATTTCGAGAATTGACACGGACAAAAGATGGAACGGACCAGGATGGAAAACTGGCCTGGCCAATTCAATGTGGCCAAAATGCCCAGGACACTCAGACATACCCTCTCCGCAAGTTTGACATTTGAAATTTCGGTCAATAGTACCCATGCGAGGGTCCATCAAGCCACCAAGCTTAGGCTTATGGGTAGCTTCGTCCATGACCTCCGGATGCTCAATCTTGGCTACGGAATAAGCTTTCTGTGGAACATTAGATGAGAAAGTGTAAGGGAAGAGAGTAGAGAAATGAGTCGCACGATTTCCTCGGGAGAAAGGATGCCGAATTGGACTTCCTTGACCTTGCGGATGGGAGCCGCAGAGTACGCAAACTGGTGACCAAGCATGACTGGGGGGATAGGAGACGCGCGCAGGAGGGGAGTGCAGGAAAGGGGGAACCGGGGTGTAAATTAATGGGAGCCAAAGGTCGTAAAAATATGTGCGAGGGAAGTCGTCGAGTATTTGCGACTTTTAGGGCCTTTTTTGTGGAACCGCTGGGGTTGTAGTAAAGGCGGGAGAAAGGGCGAAAAAAACCGCAGAAAACGAGAAAACGAAGTTCCTTTGAGGCTATACAGCGCCTGGGGATCGAAAGTGCACCTTGTGGCGATCGCTGGCTTACACAGCGGGAACGCTGTTGACCCGGTCTTGAGCGACGATGGTTGTTTGGGAACAACCTGTGAATGAGTTGTGTATTCTAACTCCGCCAGAATTCATGAGTGTGCCGTGACTGAGTCACTCCCCTTGCTTTGTCAAACAAGACAGTTCGGAGACCGATTTTGATGTCCGGCCTGATCGGCACCACTGTTTTTATTATTTCGGAGATCGAATATCGGAGCTATGTGGAACGCTGCGGCTGTGGTAGTATCGAGGCATTCGACGACCAAAGCAGAATGACATCGCTGACCAGCTGGCTTTGGGGAACATCTCAGATCAACGACGCCGTCGGTAAGCGCAGTTTACTTTTGTTCGCGTACTTTGAGCTGGACCCGTCTCAGATAAAGCCACGTCTGAGCTCATTCCGGCTGGCGCTGAGGACGTCGCACTCAACCTCGAAATATGTGACCAGATCCGCTCCAAGTCGGCCCCCGCAAAGGATGCCATGCGCGCACTCAAGCGCCGTCTTAACCACAAGAACCCCAACGTACAAATCCTTGCCCTTGGCGTAAGTCTCTCTCTGCTCCCTCGACGCACGCCCTCACTTCCCCCCGCAGCTCACCGATACGTGTGTCAAGAATGGGGGAGACCATTTTTTGATCGAAATAGCTTCCAGAGAATTCATCGACAATCTTGTCTCCATCCTCAAGATCCCCGGCCTGGACCATGCTGTCAAGTCCGACATACTCAAGTACATCCAGAACTGGGCTCTCGCGTTCGAAGGAAAGCCTTCTTTGAGCTATGTAGGTCAGGTCTACAGGACACTCAAGAATGAAGGTGCGCTCGTCGTTCTGCTTCAATTTCATGATTACCTCACAGAACTCAGGATTCGATTTCCCCCCGAAGGACCCCGCTCTGGCCAACTCGGCCATGGTGGACACCTCCACCGCCCCGGAGTGGATTGACTCCGACGTTTGTCTTCGCTGTCGGACTCCCTTCACATTCACAAATCGAAAACATCACTGCCGTAACTGTGGTCAAGTTTTCGATCAACAATGTTCATCCAAGTCGATTCCCCTTCCCCATTTTGGCATCACTCAGGCTGTCAGAGTCTGCGACAGCTGCCACTCAAAAATTTTGCGCAAGGCCGAAAGGATGTGTGTACTCAACTCTTACCCGTCCTAACTACACCTGACGTACGCAGCGACAGAGGCCATCGACATTCCGTGAGCATGCACAATCCCCGAAATAGCAATGCCCGCGACCTCTTTGACGCTGAACTCCAACGCGCGATTCAACTCTCCCTCCAGGAAGTCGGTGCAACTTCCGCATCTGCCAAACGTCCCGGCTTTGTCCCCTACCAACCCCAGCCATACTCACAGGCTCCGGATGCTCCGGATGCTCCCTTCGTCGACCATACAACCTACCCGGACAGGGACGGGCGGAGATCAGCTCCCCCTGCAACAGCGATCGCTGATGACGAGGACGATCCAGATTTGAGAGCTGCGATTGAGGCAAGTTTGAGGGAGGCTAACATGCCGAAGCCGAGTGCACCAACGGAAATTTCATCCGCCGGAGACGTAGGCCACCCCTCGTCCTACCCTCCAACTGTCATTCTTTCTCCACCTATTCCCAAGATCCCAAACAACGACCTCGAGCCCCTCGAGGCAGATGCTATCCTCACATTCAGTCAGACCGTCGAACAGGTGCAATCTCGGGGTGGGAAGGACATCTCACGGTACCCGGCTGTTAGCGAACTGTTTGATAAGGCAAATGGGCTGAGACCCAAGCTTGCAATGAGTTTAGATGACACAGGGAGAAAAGAGCGTAGGCGTCGCTTTCATCCTTTGCTTTCTCATTCTCAGCTCACACTCGTGCTTTAAAAATTTAGAACTCTTGTGTGAGATGCACGAAAAACTGTCGCAAGCAGTCAAGCTCTATGATAAATTACTGACAAACCAGCTCTCTCACCCAACCTGGCGTCGTACTTCTACCGAACAGGACCGCGCATTGACACTCCCGACCGGATCAACATATACTCCCAATGGATATGCCCAAGCACAAGGATCTGACGGATATAACCAATGGGAGCCTTTGCACGCCGCGCCTCAGGTTCCGCAATCGCCCATCGCCCAAACTTCCATTCAGCCAACGTATGCGCCACCTCCGCCCCCGCTTCCAAGCACGTCACGGCCTACATATACAACTCCTTCATATTCATTCAACCCATCCACTGTCGAGCAAGAACCATCACGCCAGATCGCATCGCCACCCGCTCACCCCGTATCTTCTCCTCTGCTGCAATCTCTTCTGCCAGGTGCACATGCCGCGCAGAACTATCAGCCCGTATCCATACCACAGGTGGTGCCCCCCGTTTCCGTTGCGGCTACGCTGGCTGCTGTGCAAGGAAAGGGGCAAGAACTTGACGCTAAGAGTACGCTACCTCTTCCCACTGAACTACACCTACAGTTTGCCCCACAACCCATACTGACAGCGCCAGCACCCCCTCCCTCTGTTACGTCTCCCGATACAATAAGTACCATCGCCCGTGCGCACACGATCTCCTCTCGCCCATCCATTACTTCGCCCCCTCTTGCACAGCCACAATCTCCGTCCCTTGTACGCTCGTCGACGGTTTCGTATGCTGCGCACCCTCAAACCCGCCCACAATCCTACGCTCGTACCCAACCCGTGCGCGCGCCGCAACAGCCATCACACCCACCGCCCCCCCAACCCCAGCTCAACCCTCCACTGCCCGCCTTTCCCACCGTGCCAACGAACGTGCCACACGTGTTTGACTTGTACGCGCCATCGGTACCAACGGCGCCGCCACAGGAACGGCGGGAAGAGATGTTGATTGATCTCTAATTTCTTGACGGACGACGCGTTGATTGTTTTTCTTTTGACCCTCATATTTTGCGGTCAGCACTGGCGACTGCAACTAATACAATGTGTAATGATTTTGAGAAATGCATGGTGTGACACTCTTATAGAAAACATATATCGGACACGCGCTGGAACTGACTGCAGAGGGGGAGATTGAGATTGCTGATCTTGCCCTTTCCTTGCCAATCTACCACCGGTAGTAGTACGAAAGCATAAAGTGGCGCGCTCGTTGCCGGTGCCGGTGCTTTGCTTCAACGTGTAAGTAAGCCCATTGGCATACACATCACGTGCACTCTGGTATATACCTATGTGGCATAGTCGCTCCTTGTCTTCGCCTCTCGTAGTCGCCATGTAGATCGTAGTCCAGTTCTGTTCCCGTCCGATCCCTCAGTGTTCCCGCCATTAGCCATGGCGGACTCCCACAATCATCTCGAATGTCATTCTTCTACACCTTTCCTCCGACGGATGGCCGTTTTTCACTCCGCCAACTTTGGTTGATGTATCCGTCGCGCCTTTCGGGCTTCTTTCCTGGCAGTGACCACCGAGTTCAAGTCTCCTAGCAAAAATAAAAGAACCAAAGTCTCTTTTCATGGGTCCCTTTTCGCGTTTCGTGCGATACAACTCCGCGGCTCGCTCTCTTTGTGGTGTCAGCTCGAGTCCGTTTTCCCTTGAGTCGTCCCTGTGTTCTTCTGGGGCCTCGGTTTCGTGCTTTGCGAAGCAAAGGCGGCCGCGAAAAGACTATTCACTAGATGGTTGGCCTTACCGTTAAATCCAAGGATGTTTACTCGGAATATTCTTGTCGCCTTCTTTGTTCATCTTTTCGCCATCAGTCAGGGTTCCCCCCCCTGGTTCAAGTCCTCCCCGAGTGACATTTCGGTGTCTTCGTCTTCGTCATCCGTAATGAAGGAGTCTGAACCGGAATCCATTTTCTCCCCGAACCCTGCAAGCTCGCCATCAAGTTTGTCGTCACCGCTGTCAATTTCGCCTTCTGCTCTCCTCGCTTTCCCTGCCGCACCCTTCATGGCCCGTAGCATTTTGACTTCCGTATCGTTACCGTCACCTCCTTTTACACCGCTAACACTGCCATCTTCGTCCCATAACTGGATCATGACGAGCACAATGTCCAACATCTCCTTGGAGACGACCCCTCCTTAGCCATGGATCTACCTTGGGTCGATGCAAGGTTTCGTTCTCAGTGTAGGCTCTTCGAGAAACAAGACCTTTGCTCCACGCTCTGTCTCTGGTCGCGAAAACGACACCCAAGGATTGTTGGCCGCATGTTGGGTTCTGTTCGTTGGTACTTTGTGGCCAATGAGCTCCCTCAAGAATCATGAGTCTGGTTACCTAGCGATTTAGGATTTTCGAATCAAAGCGATGGATGTATTCAACGAAACAGTAACCGAGAGGTAGAAACTTTGGAGTGACAAGAGGGTAGCCGTTGCGGACCATTCAGTCAATGTAGCTATTGTGGTCCGTGGGGTAACTAGGATCTGTAAGCTGCAAGCAAGGGTTTTTCCGCCCATTATTCGAAACTACGAGCCATCAACAACTTGGAGGTGTTGAAGCCGCAATTAGGGCCATCGTATTGTCTACGCCATCATGTTGTACCCAACCGATCTGTCGTTCGTGGGTATCATATTGTTCGCGGCTATCCTATTGTTTATCTTCGCCCTGGATAGACGATTGCGCTCCTGGCGCGATGACTCGGCGTAGACAAACGTGAGGATCACAAGATCCAACATGAAAACAGCCATAGGGGAGACGTTGAGATGGGCCGGATGGGCTGACTTCATGAGTCCTAAATTTTTCCCATAATAACCCACCAGCTCAGCTTGGGAATCAGCACGCTTCATCTGCCCCCAGTACGGTCAGAACCACCATCAGTTGCTAACCCAATCGATCTAAAACTGACATACCCAGCAGTACGGTGACGACAGTTTCCACTTGTAAGTATGTTGGTCAGGACCCGAAAAGTAAAGACCACTGAGCATTCAGTGTTTTACCGACATGTCCCAATGTCTGTCAGCATTGCGGTCCTTGCCTATTGGGGGAGGACGTACGAGCTCCAAGTACGCTTTCTGAGCACCCTACCTACGGGTATCACTTTTCCGTTGAACCGAAACAATCCACCGTTATGTGGCCGGGGCCACTCAATAACACCGATTGTCTCTGTGAGGTTCCCTTGATCACCTTGAATGTGTTTGCTGATCGTGGTCACCTTTGATGAAGATGCAGGTGGTGTGGAGATGTTGTAGAGGATATTGCCTTGCTCGTCCAAGACATCTGTGTTCATGTGGTTTGAGGTGGTGAATGTGAGGCGCATGTTCACAACTGCTGAGAAGGAATGAAATGCTCAGCGTTCAGGCCTCTGTAATAAAGGACACAGCAACACCACACAAGTCATAAATACTGCCATCTGTACTGGGTAAGAAACTTACCTTTTCAATCCAGTGTGGTCAAGATGTGGCTCCAACTTGTTTAAGATGAATCAGGCAGTGCCAAATTACGTCCCCTTTACTCTTCAGTTCGAACGTGTCTTGGTAGTGAATGAATCCCACCAGCAGTGGCATGCGGCGAAGAAATAATTGCTGTAATTCGGCTTGCAGATCGAACTGAACACATGTCTGGCAGGTTTTAGAACGTTACCGAATGCTCGTAGCATACCAGGGTGGGCCTACTAGCTGCATCAAGCTGGCAGTAGCGCATTTTTAATAACAGGCATGCGTAGGCTCTTTGTCTCCGAGGAAGACTGCCCCATGTTTCCATCCCCATTACCTTCGTTGTCAGGCTTGCTGACCAAATTCGCTATGTGGCAACGCGAGATGGGTTGTCTCAAAAGTAAGTTCTTTGATTTGAACGTTTTTCTCGACAAGTGGCCATCCCCCTTTCGATGAGAATCCCGTACGGCGTTGCAGTCTCAAGGTAAGGTTCTACCGCCCGTGGCACAGACCAGGCACATAACCAGTGCGCTTGTCGGCCCACTTGAAACGCATGTTCAAACACTCGTCTCGAAAGCATCCTTCTACGCCGTTTTTTCTGACACGTAGTCAGCTCGCACTTCACCGGTTTATGGTTGATACCCGATCGCACCTTTCGGGCCTTTCTCCTTTGTATTCAGGCTCCTTTTTATGGGCTCCTGACCGGCTCAGTCTGTACCGGGGGTTTCGTTCACTGCAAAGAGTCATCACACGCATTGAAGAAATCCCTATGATTTTTTTTTTGAATCCATTTCTGTCCCATTAGGGTACACTCCCTATGACAATACTGTCTAAAGAGGGCCCCCTGGACCCTCTGCATCCCGCTCTGCGAATGCTCCGAGGGCCAGCGTAAGGCCTCCCTCGGTCCCAACTGTTCCCACCAGTGGTTTTAGTCGCCCAGGTCTAATCTGCAGGGCTCCACTTCGTTTATGCGAGTAATCGGGTAGGGTATGCATGGTTTCATAGTGATACTGGTACCCGTTTGCCGAGGCAATGGGGTACGACGTGGAGTGTGGGGAGCGGAAACAAAGGTGAAGGAAGTGAAAAGGGAATGGTGGGAGTGGGAACTTCTCCTCCGAGCCGTTGCTCCTTGACGGCGCCAAGCAGTTATCCCCGTCGTTCGACGGGTGAAACGATTAGGTTGGACTCGTATGGTAGTGATTAGTGGAGGCTATTATGCGCGCTCTGCCTGGGTCTGTCGGGCGTGGCGGTTTGCCGATCGTGCATCTGCCGTGTATCCCTACGACTTGAGTTCATCCTGAGCAAGCACTGCCTTGTACTTCTCCTAGGTTGGAAAGTGGAGTGTGGCTGCGAATAGCCCTGGGCACCGGTGGCGTCGCTGTGTCCTTTTAATAAATACTAGAGGCCTGAACGCTGAGCATCTCATTCTTTCTCAGCAGTCGTGAACATGCGCCTCACATTCACCACCTCAAACCATATGAACACAGATGTCTTGGACGAGCAAGGCAATATCCTCTACAACATCTCCACACCACCTGCATCTTCATCAAAGGTGACCACGATCAGCAAACACATTCAAGGTGATCAAGGGAACCTCACAGAGACAATGGGTGTTATTGAGTGGCCTCAGTCACATAACGGTGGATTGTTTCGGTTCAACGGAGAAATGATATCCATAGATGAGATGCTCGGAAAGCGTGCTTGGAGCTCGTACGTCCTCCCTCAACAGACAAGGATCGTAGTGCTGACAGACATTGGAATATGTCGATAAAACATCGAATGCTCAGTGGTCTTTACTTCTCGGGTCCTGATCAACACACTTACAAGTGGAAGCTATCGCCGCGCTGTTTGGTATGTCAGTTTCGGATCGATTGAGTTAGCGACTGGTGGTGATTCTGGCCTTGCCGAGGGCAGTTGAAGCGTGCTGATTCTCGAGCTGAGTTGGTACGATATCACATGAAGAATTTAGGGATCAGGAAGCCAATCCATCCAGCCTACCTCGATGTCTCCCCTACGGTGGTTTTCATGTTGGATCTTGTGGTCCTCACGTTTGTCTACGTCGAATCGTTGCGCCAGGAGCGCATTCGTCAATCCGCCGAGGAGACAAACCATAGGAACCATATGATAGCCGTGGGCAACGTGTCCGCTGCGGCAAGTGCGGCACCTTTTTGATGAGTCGTAGTTTTGGGGTCATGGGCGAAAACCGACAGCTTCTTTTGCTTACGGTTCACCCCACTGACCACGATAGCTACATTGACCGGTTTGTCATGTACGGTGCTGAAAGAGTCCGGAACAGTTACCTTCTCGTCATTCCAATGTTTCTACCTCTCGGTTCCTGTCCCATTGAATACATATTCGAATTTCTTAACCGATAGGTAACGAGATTGAGGGAGCCCATTAACCACAAAGTCCGAACCTAACATGTGGGCGACAATCCTTTTCGCGGGAGTGTGGCAGGTACATGCGGTTTAAACCCGTGGCCAAAGTGGGGGTTAGACCGATGTTGCGTATTTCGGATAGAGTCACGTGATATGAACACTACTTCTCCATTTCTCCATCACTGACAATGGCACGTAAAGTTCGCAAGACACCCGGCGATGACACGAGCGACGACGATGCTCCTGAAATTGTTTCCCGTTCAACATCAAAAGCAGACGCGAAACGGAGCCAGAAAGCGTTACGCGACTTTGAGGCGGACGAAAAGGCACGCAAGAAGGCCCGTAATAGAGAAAGAGATCAAAAACTGAAAGAGAGGACACGGGCGACCAAGCGCGGGGGGACGGGCGAGCGACGGAGAGAGGTTCAATTGGGGGATGAAAATCGCAGCGTCAACGGCGTAAATGGAGGCGAAGGTGACGATTTGGAAGCTAGGATGCTACGAGCCATGAGGGACGCGGCAGAGGAAGTAGGGAGTGCAGAAGGCGAAATCGGCAGCGGCGACGACGAAGATGATGACGAGTTTGCAGGGTTCGGGGAGAAAATAAATTTCGGTTCGGGCTCCTCCATTGCGGACGATGAAGACGAAGACACCGAAATGTCGCTCGGGGAGGGGGACCAGGGGGAGGCTCTAACGGACGACGATGAAATGAGCGACGATGAAGAAGTTGACAAGAGCACCCTATTCCAACAGAGATCTAGCAGTAAGGCCAACTATCTCGCAGATGACCTTTTCGCGGCCGCTTTTGCCTCGCAAAGCACGAAACCGATACCCAAGAAGAACACAGGGTCGACTCAACAGCAAACCGAAAAGATCCGACGGCGAAAACCCTCTGTGCGCCGTCCAAAGGACCTCGTGATTGGGTATGTCAAGCCTTTTCATGTCCAGTTCGTCACATCTTCACTCCACATTTAGTGGTCGTACCATCCGCACGTTGCCCGCACTCTCAGATCCGCAATCCCAAGCTACAGCACGCACTCTCCCGTCCGCGCGTTCTCGCAGATTCGTGGATCGTTGTTTAGCACTGAAAGGCAAGCATGCCGTTCTCAAAGCAAAGAAAAAGGGGTGGGAGCGACGACCAGGTAAATGGCTTTTTTGTTATACCACGTGCACCACCTTACATTGTATGCTGTAGCAAATGTCGGTGTCATGAAATATCAAGGGGCCCCGCACGGGTTCGCTCGGAGCACAGGGTAATAGTTTCTGCACTTAGGAAGGCTAGTCAGACTATTGCATACCTTACTGCCCTGGGTAAAGTACAGTTAGGCGCTGTCTGACAGATCCTTGACCTGTGAACGAATTTTATCTTCACTCCTGCCGTTGATGAGTACTACCAGAGGCACCAAAGCGGGTTACTGACCGTCATGGTATGTGGCATACGTTAGGAATATGCACTCCCGCTATCGCGCGATGTTTCACCAGCGTTCCGTGTGAAGGCTGGAATCACTTAGGCTGGATGCAACTGGTGATAATTTGCCCATGCCAAAGGACAGTTGAAACCTGCCGATTCCGATGTTGAACTGGCATGGTATCACGGAAAGGGATTCTGAAGTCGGCTCGTCCAACATATTTCCCCAAGAGCAGTATTCATGTTAGATCTTATCATCCTCACATTCATCTGTAGCGACGTGAATAGTTGATACGATACGTTCCGCTTGGTTGAAAGTGCCCACCATGCTTGGAAGGCACCCGACCCTGCATAAGAGGAGACAGTCAGGGTACAATGCAGCCGAGTCGAAGAGCTATGACCTTGGTCACTTACAATTGTTTCCATTGCTCTCATCACGAGTTTCGGCATAGATCGACTTTTAGAATGATTCATCTGCTTGCCGAAAGTGGTCTGTAGAGTCCCGCCCGGGGAAGTTCGCACCGTCCATCATCCCTCTGCGGTTTCTATTCGAGGCCGCTTCGTAGACCGTCCCTCCAACTCCTCGCCTTCATGGTCCTCTCCGTCTGCGTTTGCGTCTCCATCTGCGCCGTTCCCATCCCCCGTCTTCGATCCCGCACTTGGGTTTCCGCCGTCAACGTCTTCACCCGAAGCGATATCCTTATGACTTGACCCTCCGACATAACAACCCAACGCACTACTCCACTCATATTCTCTTCCTAAAACTCTCGTCAACACGCTGAACGCACCCACGTCGGCAAACGGAACGTTCGTCCTCGGATCGCGGTATTTGGCGGGTTGGCCTGTGATAGGGCATGTACGAATCGGCCGGGCTATCGGACAATGTCAGAATCCACGTAGGCACGCACACAAACAAAAAGGAATGGTGCTGTGAGACGAAAGCCTCACCTAGAGGCCGCCCCTTTCCTGTAAAGACTTTCACCTCGTCCCACTTGACGTGATCCCCAAACATGGCTGACATAGTATCTTTCCACGATGGTTTCGAGGGTACGACTTGGGAACTCTCATGGATGACATAGTTTTTACACACGTTTTCGGTACGGTGGGCGATAGGGGGAGTGGTAGTGGCAGGTAGGTACGGGGACAGGAACGATGGAGCTTGCCCTGACGAGGATTGTGCTTGTAGTTGTGGTTGGGTTTGGGTCCGTGGTGGTTGTTGCTGCGACGACGAGGCCGACGGGGTGGAGGAGACTGCAGGTACCGCATGATCCCGAGCATTTAAAAGATGGGTCGATGGGAGAGTCGATTCTTGTGGTTTTGACCCCGTGCTCGTCGTGAGTGGTGTATATGAATAAAACGGCATACTATATGCCTGACTCCCCACCGTACCCGCACCAATACCCGGTGAAAACACGAAGCTGTACTTGCCCGCATATGGATTGGCACTCGTCGCTGGTGTCGCTGGCGGCGGAAGCGAGGGAAGCTGGATATCTACCTGAATCGTCTCTTTCTTGCTGATCCATCGCAAGACAGGACCTTCGATAGATTTCTTGACTACACGCGCCTTGGCGCGTTTTTCTTCTTCGAGCCGCAGGTAGTTGCGGTGCTCTGTGGTGTTTCCCTCTTCAGTGTCGAGCGCGCGTGCAATGAGTTCATCTTGCGTTAACAATCGAGTGATCGTCTTCGTCTTCTTTGGAATTGCTGCCTACATGTGGCCGCTATGAAGGAGACCCAGAAGCGGACCAGAAGTGACCACGTACACGCTTCTCTTCGGCATCCTTGATACGACTGACGGTGGCGGAGGTATTCATGACTGTGTGCCGCCTCTGACTGTGCCTCTTGACACCTACACTCCCCGCGCCACCCTCGATGATTTTCCCGGTTTCAGCATTCACGGCGACGCCCAAGGAGACCCGACGTTTAGGCTTTTGAGTTACCCGTGGTTTTAGTTGCAAGGGACCGGCCCCAGGATTAAACGTGACTCGCTGACGTGCGTGTGCTGCTGCAGTAGCTTTCTCAACGCGCGCACGCGCGATCTGAAAAGGGGAGGGCAGATCAAGTCCTGCTCTAAGTGACCATGATCAGATACATGAAACATACCTTAAGCTCTTTCTGTTCCTCTTCCCGAACGACTCTATCTCCCTCTTCTATGCCCTCTTGTGCTGCCTCTTCGTCTGTGCTTGCGAAATCCGACTCAAAGATGTCTTCTTCCTCTAGGGACAGAGCATCGAATCAATACAAGGATGATATAAGTGACCAAAGAAAGCGCACCTTTCTCGACAATAAAGTCAACATCTTCTTCGAGCCCTTGCGGTTCCTCGATTGCAAGCTCAGCTAAAGCCAGCTCCATTCTAGCATCCATCTGAGTACTGTTGAAAAGAACAAGTCGTCAAACAATACACACCGATTCCCTGCAGTGCTTCGCTTTGGCCTCCGTGAAACAAGACTCTCTTCTTTCGCCATGTCTTTAGTGTGGTGGTGTCAGCGGTGGTGATATAAATGACTTGGAATTAAACAAGGCCAAACTACCACCGCATTATTCAGTCATCCTTCGTAATTGCTAGAGGCACGAATCGCGTCGTGGAACCTGTATGATGCGATTTTCGGTCGATACACGGATTATCCTGTAAGTAGGTCTGCTTCAAAAACTTACGCCTCCAATCGCGCGCCTCTGACAAACCGCTTCGTTATTTGGAACAGAGAACGGACCCAAAACTGCTGAAGCACACCCCAAAGAGACAATATATAATCAAAGGGTTCCACGACCAGCTTGTGAACAATGAGTGCGCAGTGTAACAGAAGGAAGGACCACCAGACAATTATACAAGACGTCCTAGTTTAGACTCATCCTGTCACTACACACAAATCTTGCCAGATGGAACACTCCATCGAGTGCGTTCTTTGTTAGTCCCGGCCTGAACGCTCCTGACCATTGTTTCATTATTCACGTATGTGATATGCAACATTTCGTGTCACGGAAGCAATTAAATGTTGTCGATTGATCACATGGATTCAATGAAATCACTCAGCAAGGCACGAGAGAGCATGTTTTACACGACACACCCCCATTAGAGTGTCCCCCCCTCTCTCACTCCCCAGATATCTCAGCCAAACACATGTGAATCAACGTCCCTGGCGTTGCTGACTTTTGACTTGCTTGATGGGGCAACGAGGCCTGTTGATGCGATAAGGAGCTGTTCGTGTGAAGTTCGACTCAGTTGGGCTATGTCATGAACGGACGGAGAGTCGTGGTATGCTGAGTGCCACGGACTGAGGCCTGTACGATTGGATTTCTATGGTGGGTCTGTCGTTGTTGAGACTGTCTGGAGCAGTCTTGACTAGACGCCATGCCATGCTCACTTGCGTGTAGAAATGACAGGAACTCCGCGGTGGGATGATGGTTGCAAGCTCATCATGATGGTTCATAGGCACCTTGAGGGGTCGAATGTGGCAGGGTTGAGTTTCAAGGGTGACTTTGTCAGAAAAGTCCGTTGGATCTATAAGCTGAGGCCTAAA
>JBBPKO010000298.1:6381-31632 GCA_038089295.1 Xerocomus amazonicus
GTATTCTTCGAATCTGGAGGCGTCGCCGAGTGTGTAGGTCAGTTCGGCAATGGAGTCCTGTATAAATCTCGCAACCTTGGCTACTGGGCAACATCATTCACAGCAATGCCAACGGAATTCCGGCGTAATGTTACTCCACACGTATTACTGGGAGAGTGAACGTCTCAGTTCACTTTATCCCCGCGCGACATCCAGCTAGTTAAAGCTTGCTAACATTTTCTCAGAAGACTCATCCAATTACTGAAAAAGAAACGCTATCGAACCAGACGAAATCACTCGAAGGTCTGAAACTCTCGTTGAATGCAAGAATATCTGACATCTGTACCGTCTAGGATCATCCCGGTCAGCCGATCTGAGACGCGCTGACTCTTGAAGGAAACACCAAGTCCATGTCGTACTGGTTCCCTTGTGTTCGTCAAAATCATCAAGTGGCAGGACAACGGGCAGAGCGACATGAGGTCCGACAAGTACAAAGACGGCTTGTCTTTACGAAAGGGTGACGGCGAGATCGGTGCCTTTGCCTGAGTTTCACGTCAGGGGGCAACGGTAAAATCGGCGTTCACAGGAAGAGATTTAAAATAGTACTTGAATAGATACCCCGAGAGCCGGCTGTGGAAGGATTGGCGGGAATTTTCTTCTTACAATTAGCGAACGACTTTTGTGATCAGTACTTGGAGGCAGTTTGAGTTTGAGCAGCGATTGTAGGGCTATGAAATCAGAGCTGCTGTGTTTGTGCCTCGCTGCGGCCAAGGTGACACAATGGCTACCAAATAGGATAAGGATACATCTCATCTCGGCCCGTACATAGCCACCACTATATAGTGCTTTCGCCAAAGCCAGCCTCAAGTTGCGCGAACTCTATCACATCTGATATATTGGCTAGAGATATCCGAGATCAAGCCTCTTGATGCCCTACAGCATGTTCTTGGCATGATTTCTCAAACGTTGCACAAATGAATTGGCGCGACAAGTGATATACAACCAAGACAGGAGGTATGTAATGAAATTACTCCGGATGATCATGAGGTCAAATTCATCACGAATATATTGGGCGCTTTAAATCCAAGACGGGCACTGGTGTAGTGGTCCTTCTTCGTCAACCCTTCAAAATAAATCTTGTCCCTAAGCCAGTCTAGAAAGCCAAGCCAAGTAAACGTGCGAACAGGAATCGGATCGGTAATTGATGCTTACCGACTCGTTTGTACCGGTTGGGCTGCGGGGTGTTATAGAACATCGCCCCGGGCCACCCTGGGTTTGACTGGTTGTTCTGAGCCACTCGTTTGACCTGTTCTTGCAGTCGTCCAGGAAGAGAAGCGAATTCGGCCTCCGTGATGAAATTCTCAGTATATCTAGTTCCGCGATATCAATCCGTCAGCTGATCTGTCAAAAGCGGGCAAAGTATTTGAAACGAACTCCTTCCATATGGTGCTACAGACATCACCAGTGGTGACACCTCGATCATTGTGGACCATCGTGCACCATGGGCTGAGTTCGGTGATTATGATGATGTCCGTCACACGAGGCAATGTGGCAGGTTCGTCTTTTGCGGTAAAGGGCATATCGCGGTCTCTTGCTTCGCTATTGAATCCTCCGGTCGAGCCTAAACATATAAGTTCATCCAGAGCGAGTACATGGACCAGATCGGACATACCAGAAACGAGATTGAATATGAGGTGGAACGAGCCATCGGCTCCTTGTAGGATAGGGTGCAGTTGGAGTTCAGTGTTTAGTAGATAGAGATCCGTCTGAGATAGCACAGGACCATCTGATCAAGAAGGGTGCTGAGACCGTATTGTGGGATCGATCTCGTTCAAGCACTCACAGCTCGCCCCAGCGGCCCACTTGCTCACAGCAGAATCACCCATATTTCTGTGTGGTGGGTTTGGATCAGTTCAGGAAGCAGAGTGTGAGCAGGATGAAAAACGAAAGGTTCTATGAGCAGTGCCAGACCAGCTGTGAAGTGAGTATTTATTAATCAAGGACCTGCACAGGCGACTTTATAGCAATCAGGGTGGCAGTGAAGCTGGCTTCCCGATTAGATTAGATTAGATTCGAGCGCATTAATCATCCCGTAGCAACTTGCCGCAAGGCCAACAGCACACCTGCGCTGACAGCTTCACTTTCCACGCTCTATAGAATTTATGGCTCCGAAAGGAGGTAACGCAAAGAAAGAGGGCGGCCGTGCTAAAAAGGCAGAGAACGAAATCAAGAAAAAAGAAGCAGCAGCAGCTGAGAAAGTAGTATGATTCGGCCGTCTCTGCGTTTATCATGATTGACACCGCGCGACCGTAGGAACAGAAGGAAGCCGATAAGTGGTCTGAAGGTGCAAAGTCAAATAAAGCAAAGGAGGAGAAAGAGGCGAAGCGACGTGAGGAGTTGGCGCGCAAAGCCGAGAACGCCCGTCTGCTCGCACAGGAAGAGGCTGCCGCACCATCCAAAGTCAAGGCTACGCCCAAGGCTGGCGCGAAGAAGACTGCAAAAACTGTCACGCCTGCTGGGCCGGGTGCGATTGCCGCTGGTGGGGATCTCAAAAACGAACCTGCGACGCCCAAGGATACTTCTCAAGAGGAAGTGCCAGAAAGCTATGCTGCAACTGGAATTGACAATGCGCTTGATCTTCTCGAAGTAGTCACTGCAAAGACGGACAAGGCGAGTGTCGGACAGCAGGCTGCCGGCATTGAAAGGCATCCAGAGGTTCGTTGTTACTTTTCCTGGTCTCTCGTATACTCAACAGCCTTGCTGTCGTAGCGGAGGTTCAAGGTTCGTCTACTTTATGTCGCTCAGTCGAAGCGAAATCCTCACGTAAAACACAGGCAGCCTTTGAAGCTTACAAAGAAAATGAACTCCCGAACCTCAAAGTCGAAGTACATGCTTGTTTCTACCTCATGGCATAATTTGACCGGCATTTTTTAGCACCCTGGTTTGCGCCTACAACAGTACCTTGTTAGTATATGTCACACCGCTTTCTTTTCGGGCCTGATGGTTGGCCCACAGGATATCTTGTACAAGCAATTCCAAAAGTCACCGGACAATCCGTAAGCCTTACTATGTGCATTTGCACAGCCCGAAGTCAATCATTTGTTCGACAGGTTCAATCAGATAACTGTTGCGTACGACGCCTCCAAGGAAGAGCGAACGGACGCCCTCAAGGAGAAACAGGATGCAGTGCAGAGGAGAATGAGGGTTGAATGGGATTGATGGGTGGCCCAAAGTTGAACCCTGTTCGATTTTAGGGTTCGCAGTCTCTGATCCGGTACATACTCTGCATCCCACCGCAAGTTCGAGTAGTGTATTAATAAATTGGGGTCATCGTCTGATACAGCTGGGCCCGCAGACCGGAATGAAATATAGCAATGCGATGAGGCACATGTCCGATTTTTTGAAAACGTTCCAGAAAACTGCACGCCTTACACCGCAGCTTGTTCTTGGTGGCACAGGCGACACAGCCCAGCGAAGGCAAGGCGCTGATAATCTTATGTAAGCTGGAGGGTATAAAGAAAGTGTGAGCGTAACCAGAGACACCACAACGATCATAAAAGCCGAACTACAAGACAACTTACGAGCTCACACTCATGCCTTCGATATCCATCATCTCAGTCGATTCACCACCACAAAGCCCCCTGAAGGGATCGGAGCCAACAAACACACTGCTGATCACCCACGTACCGAAAACCTTTTTCCAGCCGGTAATTCTGGAAGCACTCCGTGACTTTTTTGCTCTATATGGCGAGATCAATACATGGGTGCCGCTATCGTGCTTTTCACGCATAATCGTGGTTTACCATCACGAGGACTCGGCAGAGCAGGCCAAACGATGTTGTGATCCGTTAACGATCCAACCCAGTCATGGGTAAGCAAGACACGATTTCTCAGAGTTCGTCAGCTCATTGGACCTTCAGTTCACCCATCACTCTTCGGGTCTTTCGGGCTGATCGCAGTCCATTAATCACTCGCTCGCCGCCATCCGATGACAACTTTTTAAAACCACCACCACAAGACAAAAACTTTTTGATTTCACCTCCAGGATCACCTCCGGTTGGTTGGGAACAAATTCGAGAAGATCCACCCAATAGAGCCACGTTGGCGGAGGACTTGATAACAGCGTTGAGAAAACTCCAGCTGCGGGAGCGGCGTGGAAACAAAGAAGTGTTGTTGGAGCCAGAGGAGGGTGTTGGGGTTGGGGTGTACGTGGAAGATGCTGACGGGACGGACAGTGAAGAGGATGAAGACGAGGAGTTGGATTGGGAGTATGGAGCGCTCTCTCCTTCACGGCTGAGATGGAAACCTGCACCCACGGCGATGCCACCAATGCCAATCACACTGCGGTGACGCTGGTTAGTGGGTTGCTCTGCTTTCTTCCAAGGATGATATACCAGACCTGTTCCGAGCGCTTGGCTGCGGAAAACATGTATTGCCTTTTAATTTTGCTGATACATTACGCTCTCGATTTTGCGGCCATTGCTGACTTGTTCTGTATTTGCAGGTGACGAGCTTTATTCCGACTCGGTTCTGGAGTGATGATTGTACTTGTTCGTTTGGCCTTGCATGGACCATGACTGTATTGTAGTGCGAATCGTAACGAATCTGGTTTTCCTGTAGAATGAAATGACCCGAAATGGGCATTCATATTTGGTTAGCCGGTGTTATTGTTCTTCGCGAATCCAGTTGGGCGGCAACGGCTGCCTTTGTTCTCCGCACACAAAAAGCAGAATGCGTTCAGAATCTCATCTCAGCCCCCAGAGCGAATTGCTCTTTCTCTTTCTCTCTCTTTGATTCCTTCATTACGCTCTTTCGTCACCTCGACATGTTGTCGAGCGTCCTTGCCGTCTCTCTCGTCTTTGGTGCCTTTGTTGGTGAGACCAATCGCTACCCAGATTGACGTTCGACCACTAACATCATCAAAGTTGGACAGTCTGTCTCTGTTCTTTGCATTGCTGGCCAATGCCTGGAAGGTTATTCGAACACCACCAGTAAGTCACCATCCGGTGATATGGCCCATGTCGTTCACTTTGCGTCCCAGTCGGCAGTACTTTGTCAGCTTCGGGAGAGTCCACCCCGGTCCTGCTTCTTCCTGGGCAATATACGTCTTCAACGAACCCAGAACTTCTTCATGATCTCTTAACGTCTTCGTCGGCCTCTGTGTCACCTTCGGCTGGATTCGCAAACTCAAGTTCGCACTCCGTTTCCCTGCCACTTACAGTAGCACTTCAGCCAGGCATTGCCATATACCCGCAGTCCTTTTACTCCGGCCAAGCGTCTTACACTGCTTTGCCGACTTCTCCGATTGCGAATGCATCCACTTTCAGCGGGTCCTCATTGGCACTTTCCGAAAACGTTTGGGCAGAGGTTTCTGCAGGTACCAACAGCCGACTCATTCTCTGGAACTCAATCCCCGATGTCAGCCAACTCCCTCAGACCGCTTCTGGTTCGCTCTCCCTCCTGAACCTGCAATCTTCATCCTGTTCCCCACCTTGCTCTGGCAATGGTGTTTGTTCCGCATCAGGAACTTGCGTGTGTCCGACTGGATTTAATGGCACCTCTTGTGAGTCATGTGCTCCTGGATATTTTGGGCCGCATTGCCAAGCATGCCCCTCGGGTTGCACTTCCTGTGACGATGGGACAACTGGTACCGGTCTTTGTCTTTCTCAGATTGTAACGAATCCCCCATCGAGCTGTAACTGCATCAATGGGGAGTGTGGCGCCAATGGACAATGTTCGTGTCTTGCGGGTTGGACGTCTGCATCCAATGGTACTCGATGTGCTGCCTGTGCATCTGGCTTCTTCCTTGATTCCAATGGGAACTGTGAAGGTGAGCGGACCTGAAGTATCTTGTCCCACATTTTGACTTTGCCATAGTTTGTTCCCCTGGTTGTACTGAGTGTGCAGACGGATCTGGCGACTGCATAACTTGCAACTCTGGTTCTACTCAAGATGCCAATGACCGTACGCGCTGTGATGCTGTTCAGCAAAAGACCTCGAGTGGGGCTGCATGCCCTTCAGTTACGTATAGCGATGGGTCTTCTTGCCAAAGTTGCGCACCCGAATGTCAGTCGTGCACAGGGCCCACTTCCAATGACTGTGTTGTATGCGCTTCTGGCACATATATGCTTAATGGTGCATGCGTACAAACGAACAGCGGCGGTGTCTGCGAGGGTTCTTCTCTGATCGCCAATAACGTCAAGAACGAATGTGACAGTGAGGAGTCTCCGTTGTTACATCCTGTTGAACTGACCGAAAATTTCACAGGTTGTGGCCCAAAGTGCACCTCTTGTCAAATCCCAAACTTCAGTGTTGCCTCGATAATTAGTCAGGCTCAGTGTACTGGTTGCTTGCCTGGTTATGTCCTCTACCAGGGGGGTTGCGTTGAAAGCTGCCCTTCAGGCACTTTCTTGTCTCCCACGGATAACCTAACTTGTACTGGTTCGTAATGTGCAATGGCGTCTCTTGTCCATGTTTACTCACTCTTGTTATAGCATGCTCTTCCTCATGTAGTAGTTGCTCTGGAAGCGCCAATTATTGTCTGACCTGTAATAATGGTCTGCTCGCCTCTAGTGGTACCTGCGTCAGTTCATGTCCGTCCAACACGTTCAGTTCCTCCGGTACTTGCGTCGCTTGTCACCCTGATTGCGCCACGTGTTCCGGCGGATCTTTCAATCAATGCTCCAGCTGCAACAAGAACCTGCCAGTTCTCACGAATGGTCGTTGCCTGGCGACTTGTAGCCAGAACCAGTACTTTGACACTACGTCATCAACTTGCCAGTCCTGCGATGGGAGCTGCGCCAGTTGCTCGGGCTCAGGTCCAAACAACTGCCTTGCTTGCTCTAGCTCCAGCCAAGTCCTTCGGGGCGGAACGTGCGTCGTTGCTAACTGCTCCAGCGGAACCAATGTCGTCACCGGCCTTGGGGCATGTCTTTCAGAACTTGTTCTCGTCCCTTCCGCCACTTCAGGGTCCTCGCCTCTTCCATCCATCCCTGGTATCTCGACACCCGCCAGCACGAAGTCGCAAGCCTTGTCATGGTGGGAGATACTCCTCATGGCGCTCGGTTGTGCCTTTATATTTGTCGCGTTCTTGTACTGCTGGCGGCGGCGCGCGCGGAAACAACGCGCTCAGAAGACGGCAGCTTTTGCTTCTGCCAAAGCCCTGAACCACAGGTCCAACTGGAGACTGCGCCTCGCACGTTTTGGCGAAAGGCTATTTGGACACCCGTCTCATCAACCCCGACCAGACACCGAGGAAATTGCGCTGTGGAAGCTGCGCGCTGCGGAGGAGGCACAGTACGATCGGAATTTAGAGAAGCTTATTGAAGCATACCAACTCTCCAGACCAGGCTCTCCAGATAGGTCCAAGCCCGACTATGGATCAGACCGTTCTCACCGGTTGTCTGGGCCCTCGTTGTATGCCGAAGTAACCGGGATACCACAGCATGGACCGGAGCCACGGCAGCCTGTGAAGACAAACCCGCTGACATCGCGATTCTCCTCGACTACGGTTGGCTCGTCTGTGTACAAGAAGCCCAGCTTGACGAGACGGGAACCTTTTCTGCCCAAGCTACAAACCGATGCTGAGGTATATGCTGCATCCTGTCGCCAGTCCACTGGCGGATCATGCACTGTGACGGCAACCAACACGGGCGGATCACGCAACCCGTTCCGTCCGTGAAACAGTTGGTTTGATATTCCCAAGCGCTCTTCCCCTCACGGACACATGGCATGAATAGATGGATGCATTTTACTCCCATTTCGACTGGTTCCCCCTTGCAACTGTTGCTGTATTTACCTGCTTCATTTTTGGCATGGCATGGCATCATATAGTGTATACGGTAGTTAATGTAGCATGAACATTGCAACCATGACCGCGTTACGTGAATTGAATTGAAATGTGCCTCTTGGAAATGACCGCGTGAAGGAGGTGAGGTGTGGCAGATGGTGGCGGTCGACTCAGCTTGGTTGTTGCGAACCTACCGTCTTGACCAACCCACGTGGTAGACGCACAGGTACCCCAGGACACGCCAGTTGTCAATATATCCGGTCATGCTTGTACCCCACTAATAAAATGCTGGCTCAGCCGCGCCAACCTGTCCAAGCGTCGCCTGTTTTAAGCATAATCACGACGGCGAGTTCTCGGTCACCCACATCTCCCCCTCCTCTATCTCTGCTCTAGCGGCGTGACATGATTATGTCTATTGGCTCTGTATTGGGCGGACCTGCCCAGTCTACGTCTTCGGAGGTGTGGCATGACGACATACCCGGGTCTATCTGTGGTCCCGAAGACGGTCCCTGGCCGCGCTCCTTTACCCGTCTAGGGACATCGGAGGCCTGGACGATGCTCGCCCAGGCATCCGATCCACAGAGCATAACCTACGGCGCGAGCGGACAGTGGTCCGCCCACGCGGTCAACTTTCAGCCGTTCGACGGCACGAAGAGTCAAGATCGGTACGCGATGCGGCGACTGAATATCGGTGGGCGGACGTGGATGTTCACGGCCGTGTTCGATGGCGAGTGGGCGACGTGACTGCTTGTTTCGTGCGTGGACAGTGGACCTGACGGGGCGACATTGGCAGGCCATCTCGGTGATGCGACGGTCGAACATGCGGCGCATCACATGCCCATCATCGTACAAGAATTTCTCGAAGCGATCGCGCTCAAGCACCGTGGGCGAGTCGTCCCGCCGCCGTTGATCGCGGACATGTTCAGCAGCGCAATTCAGGCATTTGATAATGCCATCGCCAGCGACGTGCTGGATTTGTTTCCGGGCGGACTGCGGTCGGTTAGGGAAATGCCGGACGAAGTGATATACGACGTCCTCAACGATCATGCGAAAGGTGGCCAAAACTTCAAAAAGGCACGTTTGTGCATGTATGGGACTACCGCGCTTGTTGCGCTTGTCGACCCTGACCATGAAAATCTGTGGGTGGCCAATCTGGGGGACTGTCAAGGAGGTGGGACGCAAGATATCTAGATCTCATTGTTCAGTATTGGCTGACTTTATTTTTCGTGACCAGTCATGATCTCGGAAACGGAAAACCGGACGTGGAATTTTGACGCTTTGACCACCAGTCACAATGGCGCAAACAATGGTGAGGTCCGGCGCGTGAAGAGCGAGCACCCAGGGGAGTCTGAATGTGTTGTCGACGACCGCGTACTCGGTGTCATTGCTCCTTTTCGATGTAAGGGTTTCAGGATCTTTCGGCCTTTTCCGCCCTTTGTCTACGCCCTCACATCCCTGATCAAACCTTTTTTATCATGATCCAGGTATTGGCGACACACCATTCAAGCAGCCTCCCGAGTTCACTAGGCGAATCCTTTACAACCTCTTTCCTGGTGACCATGATATGTCCCCATGGGAAGAGTTTCTCGTTAGGAATCTCACACCACCTTACATATCCTCCATGCCCGAGGTCACGCATTATCGGCTTGATGGGTCACAAAAGCGCCTACGGAAATACCTCGTGTTGTCGTCGGACGGGTTCACGGACATTTGTGGGCAAGGTCAACAAAGCGTGATCGAGCGATGGTTAGAACGCTTAGAGTCGCGGTCAGAGTCGCATGAAACGGACAATAGGGCTTTAAAGTTGCTTTGGCACGGGCTTGGGGGGGACCTGGAACGTGTGTCCAAAGTGTTGACACTAGACTTGGACGTACCTTGGCTGGATGACATCTCGATCGTGGTTCAGACCCTGTAGGAGATTAATGGACAATCATTGTCAATAGGACATTTTCTCACTAACCTAGCATCGTACTAGTCGGCTTGTCATCTTGCTGTAATACGTTTTTCTGTCTGTCATTTGGTCAGATCTAATGGCGGTTGTTTGTGATTGTTTGTTTCTGAAGTCAGCTCAGTGTTCTTTAGTTAGGAGCACCCATGACAAAAACACCTTCTCAATCTCATCAAGACCTGGATATCATGGAAATATATGATACAGATGCCATGCAAATTGATGGAATTTGTGATGCGACCGCAGAACAGACCTCCCCGGAGCACGATGGCAACACCCTCGTCGATACAGCGCCCAGCACAACAAGCACGAAGCGAAAGGTGCGGCATGTCTCAGAGACAGACCAAACCATATACGGCGCATCACGGTTCGGTCATTTTGGAGAGTATATGCGGCGAAAACGTGCCAAGTTGCAGATCCAGAACGCGGACGTGGACACAGAAGCAAGCGCTGAAGGGAAGAGCAACATTTTCAAAGGCATCTCCGTACACGTACGTCTGTTCCATGTGCTCTGGAAAACAGTGCCAAGTTTGTGCCGACGGATGAAAACGAATAACGGATGTAGGTGAATGGTTGGACGAAGCCGTCCATGCAGGATCTTCGGAGACTCCTCATCCACCATGGGGGCGCCTTTCACCCGTATCTAGACAAGAAATCGATTGTGTATGTGCATCGTATTTTGCAGTTATTCGTGGAGAGTGTGTGACCTTCAATCTCATATACCAGGACGCACATCGTGACATGTTCGCTCACTCCAGCCAAAGTCAAAGAGTTCAAGCACATGAAGGTGGTCAGGCCTGAATGGCTGGTAGATAGCGTCGCTGCTGGAACCATGCTTCCATGGACAAATTACGTCTTTCGTCCCGGGGATAGATCAGAGGCGCCTCAAGGTTCGTCGATCGGCCAGGGTGTGCTACACCTGCAACAAGTCGCTCAATCAACGTCCTCCTCGTCCACGTCACAAACGGAAAAATCAAAACTGGCCAGCACCCGTGCTCAAAGTGTGGCAGGCCCGAGTAACCAGGCTGGGTCAGAGCCAGGCGAGCCCACGTCCGAGCGCCGACTCTATATGACAGACCCTGGGAGAGAGGAAGACGCTGTGCGCGTACCCGGGTATGCTGCTCGCCGATCGAATGAGATGGCCGAACGCGTCATGGCGAATCCGCAATGGCGAGCGGCCCACACGTCTGTCGCGCCCGACTTTATCGAAGCCTTTTACAAGAACTCGCGCCTGCATCACCTATCTACTTGGAAGGCGGAGCTCAAGGGCCTCGTGGCAGAAGCGCAAGAACGTGCAGAAAATGGCGCGCTCGATGGACTGCCGGACGTTAGTATTTCTGGTGGACAAGGCGCTAAGGACGGGTTGAGTATGAGAAGCGCTGGGTTTGTGTCGCGTTCTCCGTCGCGAGCCAAGGGGAAGCAGAAAGCAGAGGACATCGATCGGGTGATCATGCACTGCGATTTCGATTGTTTCTTCGTCTCTGCTGGCCTCGTAACCCGGCCACAACTTCGGGGAAAACCTGTGGTAGTTTGCCACTCTCAGGGTGGTCAGGGTGGCGCTGCAAGCACAAGCGAGATTGCAAGCGCGAGCTACGAGGCAAGGGCATTTGGTGTCAGAAATGGAATGAGGTCAGTTTTCTCGTGACTATGCATATTATTTCTGACATAGTCCGGCAGTTTGAGACAGGCTCGCCAGTTGTGTCCTGACATAGTCACCATCCCTTACGAATTCGAGCAGTACGTCATCAGTCCAACTTCGGTGATGAATATCTTATTCATTCGAATCCTCTAGATACAGGTCCTTCTCGCTTCAGTTTTACACCATCCTGATGCACCACGCGGACGATCTCCAAGCGGTATCCGTCGATGAAGCTCTGATAGATGTGTCTTCGACTATCGCTCGGCTGAAGTCGACCGCTCCCTTCTCCGGGGACGATCACGCAGGTACCCTAGCACAGACGATCAGAACCCAAGTGAAACAAGCGACTGGATGTGAAGGTATGTGGGTCGCACTCCGCCCGCAATCCTCCACTTACTATCCTTGCTAGTGAGCATTGGTATTGCAGAGAACGTCCAGCTCGCCCGTATCGCGACGCGCCAAGCCAAGCCCGCTGGGCAATTCCACCTCAAGAGAGAGGATGTCCAACGCGTGCTCGAACCCCTCGATATAGACGATCTGCACGGCTTTGGGTATTCCATGCGCCAAAAAGCAAAAGAGAAGCTTGGAGTAACAACCCTAGGCGAGTTGATGACACGGAGCAAGACTCAGCTGTGTGAGGCGTTGGGAAAGAGCATGGGGGAGACGTTGTACAAGGCTATCCGCGGCGTCGACGATCGGAATCTCGAGTCGGACAAACCTCGCAAGTCAGTCTCTTGTGACATTAACGTGCGTCTGTCTTTCCTTCGGAATACAAGGGACGGTGCTGAAGACATCCCAGTATGGTATTCGATTCGAGAATAGTGAACAAGCCAGGGAGTTTGTGTATCGTATGGCAGAGGAAGTAGCCAAGAGGCTGGACAGCATCTCGATGCGCGGTCGTTTGTTGTCACTCAAGGTTTTGAAACGTGATCCAAGCGCTCCCAAGGAGCCCCCGAAAGTACGTCTGTCCACTATTTGAATGAAGAATCGTGTTTGAAAGTAGCTCTAGTTCATGGGCCATGGGCTTTGCGAGTCGTTTAACAAGCAGACAGCGCTGGCGAACGCACAAGGCCAAGCGACGAGCGACAGCGAGGACATCGGCGACCATGCATGGCGACTGCTCAAATCTTGGAACCTTGACCCTGTAGAGCTCCGTGGGATAGGAATTCATATACAGAAGTTGGAGAGCAATCAAAGCAGAGATGTTGGACAAGTAAAACTGCCCTTCCAGGCTGTGAACAGAGAACCGCCTTCCAAGGGTTCAGAACGACAGCCAGAGATAGACGATGCGCCAGAGCTAGTAGTTCAACCGCCGTCTTCACAGGGTGAACACATAATTGTCGATGATATCCCAGCGGAAAGATACGATCACATTCCCCTACCATCTCTTTCACAACTTGACATAGAGGTTATGGAAGCACTACCAGAAGATATCCGGAAAGAGCTTGAAGACGAGTATCTACGTCGATCGCACTCACCCATGGTCGTCGATCGTCCGCGAACTCCACACCCCTCGCCTCCGCGCTCCAAATTGTCGACCAAGGGTACCAACGTGAAACGGATCACACAACAGCTCGCGCCCAGATCGGGGAGCAGCCTCTCGGCAATGAAGAGCATACTATTCACAAAACGTGACACTCCGTCAAGCGCATCTGCCGTGCGGGTCACTGATGCCGAGCTGCGCGAGCTGGGTATTGATCCGGACGTGTTCACCGCATTGCCCATTGATATGCAGCGCGAACAGCTACTCATGGCCCGGCATACCAAGAAAGGGGACAAAGTCTTGAGCGAGCAACGACTCGTGATCAAGGACACGACGCGTGCGCGGCGCGAAAAGCCCTCGCACCCAAAGAAACCACCGCCAATGGCACACCGTCCCCGGCCTCCCGCGTTAAAGCAGCAGGGCAAGCAAAAGGGAGAGAAATTGTCGTTTTCGGAGACGGAGGACGTACAGCGGGTGATTGAGACGTGGGTGGAGCGCTTCGAAGCCCATGCACCGAATCAAAAGGATGTCGATTTCTTTTGCAAGTTTCTCGTGCAGAACGTCGAATTTTCTGATGTGGGTCTGGAAAAGACGATTGCTGTAATGAGGTGGTGGCTGGTCCTGTTACGTCGGCGGTGGGGGATGCATGAGAGGGATCAGTCCGAGCAGCGAGTGAGGTCGGAAGAAGTCGGCCAGGCTTGGTGGAAAGCCTTTCGCGAAGTGAAGGAGAAGGTGGATGTGGCGGCACGGAAGCGCTTTGGGGGAACCTTGGTTTTGGCGTGACGGATCAATCTGATTCATGACTACTTTACACTGGATATCTCTCGGTCACAAATGCGTACTCACATAAACGCTATGAAAGTCTCGATATCTATTTATCGCCCCTCGCAAGGAACAACTTTACCGGGTGTCCAGCGTGCCTTGCACGTATGATCGTCTGAAAGGCGATGTTCTTCAATCCTGCCTTGTCAAAGGTGGTCCGAATATCTTCTTCCGTGAACCCTCCCCTGTGTGCAACGATGTGATGAGAGCTCTCGGGGAACACTTCATGGGCCGACTGGCTATGAACGAGGTCCACTACGAGGAGTGATCCCCCTGGTTTCAGATAGGTGGAGACAAGGAATTTCGTCATCTCGTCAATGGTGTGGAAATGGTGATACGCAGATGCACACTGTGCGTGATAAAGTCGGTAATGTCTATGCGCACGTCTCAGATGGGACACTCACGACAATCACATCGAACGTCATGCCCTGCAATCTTTCATGTGGCGGGACGCAGACGGCTCTCATCTCATCTGGTGGGATGCCGTGATCGGAGACGATCTTGTTGTACTGATCGACCATTGCTTGACTAATATCAACCCCAACAATCAACTTGGGGTCCTCTGCAGCTAAAACACGGGAGAGGTGACCTGGGAGGTGGGAGGTGTGAGGAGACGTATTCCATGTCTATAAAAAAGGGAATTGACGCACCTGTTCCACACGCAAAGTCCATGACGGTCGTGACGCCCGGCTTGAATAGCCCAGTATCGATCATGGCTCGACCGATGTGTTTTGCACGGTTTTGCGCATCGGGTCGATCGTTGTACTGGTGGGCTGTGGAGTCAAAGTAGTCCCTGTTTGCTAACTCGTAGTCATCGTTACCGGCTGGTGGGGCGTGAGGATGGTGGTGGTGGTCGTGGAAGGAATCGGCGTGTGACATGCTCTCATTCTGCCCAACAGCAGTCGCAAATATTTGTACCCGCCAGCGAACCTCTGATATTCAAATATTCGTATCAAACCAAGCCCCTCTGTGTAGGCTGAGTGAGCTGAGCTGACAATATTCAAATGGCGCCAGGAGATTGACAGTGCGGGGGCCAAGCAGACGCAGCCGGTTTGACGAGATGACACTCAAGCGAACTGATAGGCAACCACCAAACTCGGATGCCAATCATCTGCTGATCTCATTCACTCTGCCGAGACAAGACAATAGCGAGGCTTCGAGCTGCGTGGTTCAATATGCATTCCACCGCGTAGACACTCATTACGATCCAAAAATGCATAGAATTATCTGTTGGTGGAGCGCCGTCACCCAGGCTCAGCGGTCACGACCACCAAATAACAAGAGCGATTTCGAGACAAGTCTTGTGCCACAACAAGGTCCGGAAGTAACGTTTGTCCCGATGTCAAAATTACCATATGCGGTAATGAAATAAATCGCACCGAAGTGTGGTCCAACACATTAACACAGTTTCATTTTCGTTCATTTATCACATTTCAGAGTTTAAAATAACAGCCATAGAACATTCAACATACATCTGGGAGCGTTGTCATGTTTCCTCACTACTCCTCCTGCCCCTATCACTAAGCTCTTAATTCCCATTACGAGTACAGTGCACCGCACGGAACATGGCACAGGCCATTCGGCTTTATTATCATTGCTTGACGTGTGGAGATTTCGTGGGACCTATGAACCTGGAAACGCCGATCCCATTTAATCTCATTTACATTCCGAGGGTCTCCCCTTCATGCAGCTGCACTAGTTTCCAGTCAACACTGAGTGCTTATTTGGGTAGTAACAAAGGGATATATCTTACAGTTGCCTTACAGTTGCTAGATACCGGTTAATTACTTGATCTAGGTTTGATTTTCTGGGCAATCTCAGAAAGAGTCCGCCACGCCATTTATCCGTTTTAACTTTCAGATGTTATTTATACAAAAACACTCCCCCCGTGTCAAAATGCATCAAAGCTGGGGTTCATAAACGTACTAGTTTATCTCGTTCTGGCATCTCGTTACTACCATCCTCCCGTCTTTCGCCCATGCTATCCATCAGTGATGCCCTCCACGGTTGGTCCCCCATTGGTGGCGACGACGAAGATGTCAGCATCTCTCAGGACAGGTGCTTCATTAACATCAGACAAATCCCTGCGCAATACAACACGTTCCTCAGTCCTATTTGCCCTCCCCTTGATTCTGCATCGATAATCCCACCCCAATCCCGGTCCTCGTCAACGACAGGGGTTCTCCACTCCTCCATGGCACCCTCTTCCGATCGTCGAGCACAGCGTAATCGGAATCGTGATCCTAACTGGATCCCACGTCCCCGGAACGCCTTCATCATCTTCCGTTGTGAGTACTCTCGCGAGCACTCGCAGGGTTCTCAGGAACCCCAAAGCGACGACGACTCTACGAGCTCCACGGTGAAAACCCTGTCCAAGCGCGCTGCGGATGCATGGAAGCAGCTTCCACAAACAGAGAGAGAGCGGTACAAGGAACTTGCCGACAAGGAGAGAGAGGAGCACGCTCGCCTCTATCCCCATTATCGCTTTCGACCGATGAAGCGACAGGTTTCAGGGACGAGGAAGACGTCTAGAGAGCGTTCACAAGGTCCGGGGGTTCCCTCAGCAGAGCGTCCGCCAATGACACCAGCATACTTGCCCTCTGTATTGACCCGAGCCCCCGACAAGCCACGGTCGAATTCACCCCCTGAGCACGCCCATGTCTCTGACGACGTTCCACGGCTAGAAGCATTGCCGTCACCCGAGCCAATATTACGTACCATTGATCCTCGGACAGAGGTAAGTCGCCCACGCATCTCGTATTGCTCTAGACTGACTTTGTAGTAGTCTCAGGTATCAGCGCCATTGAGCTTGGATTATAGTGATTCCCTGCTACCCCATTCGTTACCCGAGGGAATATTGCCATGCAATTCATCGTCACCTCCTGCTTCTACGGAGCTGTACCCCTCTCTCCGTAGGTCTGGAGTCAGTGCGCACCCCGATGCTTTCCACTGCAACGACGCTGCCTCTGGAATTGATCTTACCCAAGAGGATATAGAACGAGCGCAGGCTCTCGAGGCCTATACAATCGGTCTGCACAATTACGACCTGTTTTCTCCGTTCTCGTTTCCGGAGTACTATTGAGTGCGCCGTCGGGTGGATCTTCCGGGTTCATGATCATTTAACGTGCCTGTCATGACAGCGCCCTTATTTCCCAGCGCATTATTTACTATCTTATTCTTTTAACTTACTAGACACGGACACTTTCTGTACCTAAATGTATGTGTATGTCTCGCTGCTTTTCTGTGGGACTTTGTCTCCATTCATTTACTTTCTCACGGTTTGACAACTCCCACCAATATTGTCCAAGACTCGTGGGAAGGACAAGAATAAGTTAATCCAAGTGCAGACGATGGGTTGAGTTTGGCGTAATCCGTCAATCAAACCGGGGAAGTGGTTGGATCATGACGATCAGTGGCGGATTCCCGATTTTCGGTCACCTTATGATTGAATGGAACGAGCCCATTGGCCTGAAAATTGTGGACTGTGTCTGCACACGCACCACGACAAGTCCTGTGAATCTTCTCGGACCCATTCCCACCACATACATTCAAAAAATGGGAACTCGAATCATTTTTTTTGTATGTTTTAATAAATTCTGTGTGCCACCGACCCCGGTATTTTGACTGGATAGCGCTCCGGACTCCTGAGTCAAAAATTGTGCCCAGGTTTACATTGTAACCCTAAAACACAACACTACTCGGTAGAGCATTTAACCTCTCCTGCTTTCACCCTTACCCTCACTTCTCATGGCCACCGAGCAGAGCCCTCTGCTGCATGACCAGCCCCGGGCTGACGAGTCTCCAGCCCTTCCAGCAGGTGACATCTACAATCACTTCAGCCATGAACAAAAACGGGTCATCCTCGCTATAGTGTCCCTCACTGGACTCGCTCCTAGTATGCCTTGCATTTCAATTTAACTCGTTTCGTGCTTACTCGCCCAATTATCGATCAGTGCTCGTCGGTGGGTCCTTTGTCCCATCGATACCTCAAATCTCCAGAGACCTCACTTCTACCCCCGCGGTCGTGAGGTACGTTGTCAAGGCACTGCTAACTTTAGACTGTAACGCTTGGTCATCAGTCTAGGCGTGAGCCTGTCCGTGTTTGCAACCTCGTTCGGCGTCATGTTCTGGTCCACATACTCTTCGTTTTGTGAGTCCCCACATGTTCCCATGTTTCGGATTTCCCCAACGCCTGGACTCACTTCGTCACCCTTTTTTTTTCTCCTCGGTGAGATGGTCGACGGGTGATTTACATGTGTGGAATACCCATTGCGATTCTCGGTAGTTTCGCGGCTGCGGCATCCACTGACATATACACACTGCTCGCTTGGCGGTTTGTGCAGACGTTCGGTTGTGCAGGTAGTTTGTCGATTGGGAGTGCTACTATTGGGGATATCTATAGGGTGGAGGAACGGGGCACTGCTATGGGCACTTTCTTTGGAGTGGGTCCACCCATCCCGCATCACTTATCGATCGTAGTCTCACCATTAATGATTTAGGCTAGTCTGTTCGGACTTGCTATCGCACCGCCCATCGGAGGTAACTTACTCCGCCATCCTCTTCGATGGATACTGATCTTTTCGTGATCATAAGGCATATTGACCGAGTATTGGTCTTGGCGTGGTTTTCAAGCTGCGCTGGGGGTGTTCAGTATTATGCTATTGTTGTTGCTCTTTTTCTGCTTTCCTGAAACCGCCCACCCCGGGACACGTGGAGTTGACAAGATGCAGGATCCAAAGAAGCTGTTCGTTTTCCTCAACCCATTCAGTTGCCTAACCTTCTTACGTAGCCCCAATATCATGGCAGTCGTGCGTACTTTTCGGTTTATTTGGTGGATATGAGCAGCTGATCTCACTGATCTCTCAGACGTTGGCGAACACCTTTGCGCTTCTGACAGACTTTAGTAAGTAAATATCTACAGTAGTCGATCATCAATTCCTCATTGATTACGGATCGCAACAGCATTATTGATACCCATTGCATATACCATTGTACGTACGCAAAAGGCTTTATGTCTATCCCACTCGCTGACCCATATCAAGGGGGCCAAATATGAAATTCAAAGCGAAGCTATGATTGGCATTATATTCCTTCCCAGTGGTATTGGCAACTGGAGTACGTTCTAACACTTCAGCTTGGGATTCTGATTAACTTTTATGTGTAGTCGGAGCCCCCATTGCCGGTCGACTTTCAGATTGGGTTGTGCGACGAGCAAAAGAAGAGCGTAAGGGGGTGTGGGTTCCAGAAGATCGCCTTCGTGTGGTATATCTCGGGAGCCTCGTGCTCATACCCATTTCTGTCACACTGGCCGGCTTCGTCGCGGCGTATGTCAGTGGGACGGTTGGTCTGGTGATTAGCCTCGCCTGCCTCTTCTTCAATGGTGTCGGTGTAAGTTACTTTGCGGACATCTCTGGGACTGATGGTGACTATATCCGTCTCTTAGGTTGATCTGGTTCTCACGCCGATCGGGGCGTACACCATTGACATCATGCCTGCTCGAAGCGCGGAAGTCATGGCCGCTATTTCGTACGTCTCGGTGTTGCCTAGGCTGGTATTCTTGGTGACAGTTGGTTGTCAATGCCATTTCTACCCCAGGGCATTGCGGTCACTTTTGCTTGCGCCGGCTTCGGCATTGTGCATACCTATGGTACAAACCATCGGTGTGGCTGCGACCAACAGTATCGCGGGCTTGTTAGCTCTAATCGGATACGGGTATGTGTTGCGTGATATTGAGTGCGCGTCTGTTGACGAGTGCGATAGGTTGGTTTGGTTGACGATACGGTACGGCGAGCGGATGCGAGCGTATGTAGACGTTGGATATCCTGATTTCGATGAGAGGCGGAATTGAGTGTGATGCACTTTTTTTCTCTATAGATCATTTGCGGTTAGTAGTCCGTACGTACTAAAAGATGATGAATAGATTAGGTAGATGAAAAATGGTAGTGGTGATTACCCCATCAATGGTTACGTAACAATGTCACTGTCCCTATGGATGGCGCTGCCAAGGAGGTGGCAGAGGCAGAGAGCTGCACAGGCGAGTCCGTATGTAAGTCTTATTCACTGCACTTACATGCGAACTTGATGCTATGCCCAACCCGATCCAAGGTGTGGCGAATATTGTGGGTCAATTGCACTTGCGTGCGCATGCTGGGCCAGCAGCCGAGCCCATCCAATCAGTTAAGGAGCGTCTCGGAGTCGAAACCAAGTACGTTGACGTGACCATTCAGGTGCGCACCCGACCCTTATCGTGTGCGCTTCATTGTACTTAGCCTGATGATCTAGTTTATCGGGGCTTCACGTCTGCCGAGAATGGAGGTCCTTGGGACGACAGATCCGTTTTTTCACGCCAGCCTGGATAACAAGCTGTCATACATGCACGCATCACCTTTCTTTCTTTGACTCCAGCCCTTCTGAATCTGAAGGCTGCTCTAGATCATCCGTCCAACAGAATACGTTGAATCCGGTGTGGAATGAAGTGTGGCAGGTCAAGAACGTGCCAACGACCGCTGTGTTATCCGTCGTCGTACGGGATAAAGACCACAAGACGTTCATAGACAATTACATTGGAAAGTTTGAAACAACGATATATCCCGGCGTTAAGGAGGCAGAGATTCAAGCGCCCATGCATGTGCATAACAGAGGGACATTTTGGCTCAAGGTAACCAATCATTTTCAGCGATCTTTCTCCGGGGAACTGATGCCATTGTGCCTCTAAGATTGCCTCTTCACCATCAGATGATGATCCACTGTTGTTTCCGTACTTGTTTGATGGACCCGTTCATTATTCACGCCACAGCTCACCCACGGTGGGTAAGCTGACGAAGCTCAAAGACAACCGGCTGTACTCGACGTGGAAGGTCTACATCAAGGGTGTTCCGCGCATATTCAGGGATGAGGTGCAGCACTGGAACCGCGACTACAAGGCTGCGCAGGCTATCTTTCAGGGTCCTACGTCTATCGCGATTCGGTCCGCCATCCAAGCTGGTCATCGCTTACTGTACGCGAGATCTGTGTCAAATGCGTTTGGGGTAATCAAATCATCCGAGGATGTGTTCACGCTCTTTCGCGGAGGCGTGCATCATTCATCGGTGGACGGGACTGTGTCATACACACATCGGATCAAGCCAGCTGTGTATACGTACATCATTTCCACGGACGATGATTCACTTCGATTTTCCGAGACAGGAGCGGCGTTCTTTGTTGACTTTATGTCTAAACACGCGTTGCACAGCAACTGTGCGAAAACGGTGCGGTACAGTGGCGAATTTCATCCGCGGCCGGCTGGCGGGTGGGCACGTTTTTCGGACGCGACGGAGGACGAGGAGGTGGAATGGGAAATCGTTGTGGACAACAACTCTGGAACGTATTCGCCTGATCCTGGGCTTTTATCAAAGGTAAGGGAGATTGTGGAGATGAATTTTCCGGGTTTTAGAGTGGTTGCACTGGGGCACGATGATCCGGCACTGAAGGCGAGTACGGACGCATGCAAGGCGTACGCGGTGAGGGCGAGGGGAGCACAGCAGCATGAGCTTGAGCCTCATGTACTTGAAGGGGAAGAGACGGTTGAGTGTGATATTACCTTACCTGTAGTAGAGTAACCAAGTCAAATGGGAATTAAACGGGCAATCACCGACACGTTTCCTCAGCCACCGCACTCAACACGAGGCCTCAGTCCCTCCGTTCTCCAAACCGTCCTTGACCGTCTTGTTCTTCCCTTTTTCTTACCAAAACCTTCAATGTCTATGTCTGCTTGATGTCTCATCAGTGTCCGTACATCTTCTCTCTTGTCCTTCTTGCGGCTCCATCTCACCTCGCTGCCTTCTTTTCTTTTCTTTTTTTTTTTTTTTCAGCTCTTGAATATCGGTGGAACAATCGTATACCATGGAAACTTTCTCGCCAGATACCCTCTTGTCCTCGTCAAATCCAGCCAGGAACGGGCCTTGGTTCCCTCTCATGGGTCCTTCCTTGACTCAGGCCCCGCCCTCGCGCGCCTGGAACACCGCTAGCGATTCATCTGATCCTCCTTTTATCGCATCGTGTTCAGAGCCAGATTGCGCCCATATCACCTTTGCCCGCAACCACGCCCTTCACACTGGGCCTCCCCAATTCCTGTACGCTGATTCTGACCAAGTATACTTGTCTCCACCACCCTCTTCGTCTACCTCAAAATCAACCATTCCTCTCCCAGAAGAAGCTGACGATTTTGCATCATTTTACTCTACTCATCTGGTCGGCGTCCTCGACTCGCCACCGGTCATGCGTCGTGAGGACCTGGCTTCTCAGAAGCCCCTCACCCCGCCACCGACCATGCCGCATCCGACGCTTAACCTGCCGGACGCCGACCTTGACGCCCTTTCCGATGATGAGGACGTCGAGCTGGATGAGGACGAGTCCGAGAACGATGAGTCCCTTCTTTGTCCATCAAGTCCATCGTCGCCACACTCTATTAGGTTTGACTTTCCATTGTCCCCTCTTTCCCCAAGTTGGGATTCGTCATGCGCCCGCGCGCTCTCGATGGAATCGGCGCACGATTTTCCAGTGTCAGAGCACTTGAATGGGCTCTTTTCTCCTTGTGATGCTACCACGCCACCTGCACTGGATTACTGCTGCGACTCTTCACCTACGTCACCCAATAAGCCGTCGTCATTGCTTGAGGTCGACCTTGATGCACCCCGTCCTCTGTTGGCTCCGATCAGTATATCTTGGGCAGCCAGCCACTCTGCTGAATCGGATCCAGAACCGCCATCATCGTCTACTTCGACTTCTTCGTTGACATCGTTGATCGATTATGACGAACTTCCTCCACCCAGCTCCCCTCTAATATCAAGGCTAGATCTCCCAGATCTAGAGGACGATGAGTTCCCCAAGGTCCTGCCTTCATCCCCCAGTCGGAGATCTTATTCATCCCTGCCTGATGCTGACATCATGATGGGCGATTCGCCATATGATCCAGCGATTATACCACCTGGTGAACACGTGTTATCGCTCCCAGGAGCAGAGACGGACGACGACCTAATACCGAGTGTTCCGGCCCAACCTCGTTTCCCTCTTTTCACTCCCACCCAACCACTTCTCTTTATTGATGATCCGCGAGACCTACCCTTACCGCGTTCTCCGTCACCGGAAGATTTCGATCTATTCCTCTCGCCCGAGGACATTACGGATCCCGAGTTGGCCAAGTTGTTCGACCTGCGGAAGAGGTCCATAGCAGCTGAGCGTGCTGCCCGGCGTTTAGAAGTGCTCACTGAAGATGTTGACCTGTTCACGCGGGCCGAGGCTCGGAAAATACGAAAACGAGAACGAGAGCGAAGCAAAGAAGTAGGAGCGCTTATTCGGCTCAAGTTGGGCGACAGGGTAGAGGTGTTTCCCCAGGAGCAAAGCCCCGAATGCGACCTACAAAATCATGCACGTCGTCGAGGTGTCATTGGCAGCATGTCACAGCTTGTGGCACAGATGGTATTTCGCAGGAGCGAAACTTCCCGGCCGTTGGCCAAGCGAAAGGCGGCCAATGCTACTCGCGAATACGTCCGATCTGCGCTGTCCGATGGTACTGTTGCGTATGAATAAGCGTTGTCTGGACTGCATTTTGTCGTGGCCGGCGCTATCTGCCTGTGAGGTGTGTGTTTTGATTTACCCCCTAAAAGATTAGACTGAATGTCGACAAACCGGCTCTCTATGTTACTCTACTTTGGCTGGTTTTTTAATTACTCCTTAGACTTCAAGGTTCGAACGCGATTGTACGCTCATGTGTATTTGAACGCTATGCTCCCTTTCCCGTCTTCCATTATGCCTGTAGCTTCTAGTGTCCACCACTCTAGTGTTGGGTTATTCTCGACTCGTCTTCCGCCTTTAGGTTTTTTTCCTCCTCAATTGCTTCATCATATCATCAACGTCATGAAATATCTCTTTTTCACTGCTCTTTTTTTTTGCTCTCAGACTGATTTTATGCTCGAACAAGGGAAGAAAAAAAACATGCGGAATGGAAGCTGAATCGTACGGGATCCAACCTTTCTTTTGTTATTTTTTTTTTTTTTCATTTCTCTCTTTTTTGTACGAATCGAACTGTGAAGAGAAACAAAAGTGACATACTATCTGTCTGTCTGGCGACCCATCGTCTGTCATACGTTGCTGCCACGTAGAATGTGGGACGGACGGTCCTCCAGACAAGTGAGGCGGTACAGCCCGCGAGGCTATGTCATGCCACGAACGCCAGAATGCGATCTCAAGTGCGGCGCATGCGTGGAGCTCGCGGAAGTGTTGGACACAAGATCGAAGATTGGGCCCATTTCGGAGGACGGACATACTGTCAAATTTGCGCGGACGTACGGTGACACAGCCTGGAACACGTTCCGAGGCTGGAATTTGCCGCTGATACGCCATGTCAATGTCTTCTTCTCCCATCCGCACAATCACGTGCGTGCTCACACAGCTCCTTCCTCTTCTGCCAGGCGGCGAGTGCTGAGCCATCTCTGACGGAGAATCCCAAATTTGGAGAGAACAAGCGGGGGACCAGGGTCGTCATTGCGGATAAAAAAAAACGGTGTGTTCGTCGGGGAACGAAACGACACAGGGCAGGATTGCTGCGGGTGAACTTTGACCACAACAACATGCTAGCGACGCAATTTTTTTTTTTTTTGCCGTAGCAAAACATATTCTTCTCGGCTTCGTCTGCGGTAGGTGACATGTAAATTATAAAACCGTCGTTCCCGCCGCCCGGGTCGTGGAACCCATGTGTAGAGGTGCGGCGGAAATAGAGTCCTGGGGCCCTGCGAATGAGGCGTGTTTTTATCATATGGACGGTTATCGTGTTGTGTTTTTTTCCGATGTGGGCGTACTAGCTGGATGTCCACAAGCTGGCTATAGAGATACTTGCCCCCCTCCCCACAGACACAAACAATTGTGACCGATGAACGTGGGCAATGCGGCGGTGATACGTGAAGAGGGCGGATTACCGTCACTGGCTAGATCAGCGGAGGCAAATAGAAAACTGGCCTCGCCTGCTGGACTGACTTTAACGGTACTGAAGGTGTTCTGTAAATATTTGGACGATGGATGTCGTTAAGAGGGGTGCCCTGTTTGCGCCGAACTGGCGTAACGTTCCTGGACTCGCATACACACACACACACACACACACACACACACACATGCTTCTTCCCTTGTCCTTCCCCTATTCGTCGAACAAAAGAAAAGGGTTATGAGAACGGTTACACTCCAAGGCGGTGTCAGAGGCAGGCGCTTTCCTGAACATTTCTATTGTAGTTCAAGGCTGGTGGCGTTACGTGAAGTCGGGTCGGTCATGATCTGGGAGCGAGTTTGCCAAGTCCACTCTGATGTTCGTCCACTGGTACCTTGTGCGCGTATGTGTTTTGGATGTATCGATGATCTGTATCAAGTGTGGACCATTCTGACAAGTCTGACGGTGTTGGATACTGAAAAAATATCGGGTATCGAGTGTTCTATCGTAGGGGTGGCAATCTTTGTATGAATAACCTTTGACCAAGTTGAGGTCGTCCGGCCATCATCATACTTGACGTTGCCAACGTTCACAGTGGAATGGGATTAGAGCCAAGTTAGTTTTACCGTGCGAGAGC
>JBBPKO010000299.1:0-10980 GCA_038089295.1 Xerocomus amazonicus
ATTGGAGCTTGCGCGCCATCCTGAAACGCAGTCCAGACTCCGCGCTGAGATCCGCGAAACAGAGGCTGGTATTCGAGCCCGCGGCGATTCAGGGTTCACGATCGCAGATTTCGATGCAATGGATTACACCACAGCGGTGATCAAGGTGGCTAGGACTTCAGCTATGCCTTCTTGTATGACTGATTGAGCGACTGCATTATCAGGAAGGATTACGTTACCATCCAACAGTACCACATTCTCACCGTATTGCTAGCGAAGATGACGTCCTACCGCTTTCTCGACCGATTACTACATGTTCAGGGGAAGTGATCGATGAAATAGCGGTACCGAAAGGGACAGGGATAGTAGTGTCGATCGCTGCTTACAATCGGTAAGCCGCGCTTGTCACGCAACACTATCATTGATAGGTTTTTGCAATCCGACAGCAATAATGAGCTGTGGGGTGAGGATGCGCACGCATGAGTTCAACCCAGATCGTTGGCTGAATGGCGTGGCGAGCGAAAAAAAAGCCATTCAGGTCGGCGTGTATCATAACCTGTGAGGCTCAGTGGTATGATACCTCTGATAGATTCCAACACCTTGGATGACAGGATGACGTTCTCGAGCGGTACTCGCGCATGCATGGGATGGCGACTTGCGTACGCAGCCTCTCCAACACGAAAAAAAAAGAGTTACTGAACGGAACACTCGATAGCGTCATTCAAATTCAAGCATTTCTGGTGGAGATCATTGGCAGGTTTGAGTTAAACATGACGGAACAGTCCGGAAGGGTTTACCGTGAATCAAGCGTTGTGATGGTCCCAGTGGTCGAGGGCGAAGTTGAACGTGGCTCTCAGCTGCCATTGGCCATATCTGTCACCGCTCGTGGGGGATCCATTTGAAGTGGGATGAATATAGGTCCTTATGGTTATGTGCCATTTACCGATTACAGGCCTGTTCATCATGTTATATAGCATTCCAGTACGGTATGTCTCAGAACATTACTGCATACCAAACTCAAGCTTACGGATGCGTCTGGAGTATCATTTGATCTTGTTACTTTATGTAAGTAAGGACGTGCTCAAAAGCTCATCCGGACAGTAGGTTTTTGTACAAGCAGCTTCCAAGCATTTTCCACAAAGTAACAGTGGATGACGGCCCATGGCTCAAATCCCCGCCTCAAGCATGCGCGTACGATAAAAGGAATGGCCACCAACATAACAAAGTAATTGGTGCGCGAAAAAGACCTCGTTGAACATGCAACTTTGGGGTGAGCACGAAGGCGGGGAGTGGCGATCGGCGTGGTGACAGGCACCTGACGACAGTGGCGCAGGCGAACGCGGCGAGCTCGACTAAACGCTGGGTGGTGCTCTCATGGGTGTTTTGGATGTGTTGGAGGACGAGGAAGGAAAATACTGGTAGATGCCGGAGCGGATGTTTCAAGATCTCTCTTATCTCTGAGAACTAATTTCTAAGTAGCCGGACCTCGACGCACTAGTACTAATACTACTGTGATCTGACAAGCACCCTCCCTAGAAAGTATTGCTATGATTCAACTACTAACCCGACAAAGTCCTGATATTCAAAAGGTGTTACCTTGGGCATCCTTCTGGCCCACCCTACTAGCCGTCACCCGAACCGATTGTCGTATCCCGTCGAACGTCGACCAACGTCAGCGGCGTGATCGCAGCTGAGCAAGAAGGGATAATCTGGTTGGGCTGGTCCTTCACCGATTTCTAGAAATCGAACCACTGTGCGCGACGTTTTCTTCCTCTGGGGTGACACAAGAGGGACGGGATTGACATGATCGTGAAAGGCACGGTACAGCGCGGGTTGAGCGCATCTAAACGCGCAGTCTGCCACCACATATTGGTCTCCGAGTAAGCTTCCCTATCCTCCTTCAGATGCGCCCTGACCCATCCGTCAACTCAACGTCCCGCGAAGGCAAGCGAGATCGACGGGCTCTAAGCACAACTCCAAATACCACGCTCCTCTAGCCAGGTGAGGTCCTCTCTCTTTCGCTCCATTCACGATTGGAAAAAAAAGTCGAAGACTTCCACGCACGCATCTCTGCGCTCGAGAGTGCGCTGGAGGAGGCCGAGGGCAAGAAAAGAGACGTGGAGAAGGAGAAGGAGGATTTGCTTGTGTTGTTGGATGAGATGAGTACAAAGCGGCTGCGGGACAAGGTTCGGACGAGGGATGCGGGGTCGGAGGTGTCTGAGGAGGATGAAAGGGATGAGAATGATGATGAGGGGAGGGAGACGAGGCTTGAATGTTATCGTGTAAGGTCGATCTCTGTTGGATTGCATGGCATGTAAAGGAGGCAAAGCATGGTTAGCAATCCTGCCAGTGATTACCGCACGCGAGGTAAAAGCTTGTATGACTGTAAAACATACAATCCGGGTGTGTATAAGAGCGGGAGGATGAGAGAAATGTACGTACAAGCCAACAGGGGTGTGCTTGCGAAATGTAAGTCAATGAGTGAGAAACAAGGTTAGCGAGGCTCGGGGTAACTTTTAGCACAACCTCACCCCATCACCCTTGGCTACCCCCCGGTGAGGAATATGCTGCTAGACCGGCTACCCACAGTGCAACGCCGTCGCCGAGGCGGCTCTACATGGTGCTGCTGGCCTAAGTGACTGGTCTCGGCCCGACCGCCACCCGTGCTCCAATGTGAAATCTGGTTTTGCCGTCGATGAGATCCACAACTGAAGTGTTCAACTGGTTCGTCATCTGAATATTCAAACATTCACAACCTGATCATTATGCCCAGTATTCGGTAGATCACTGAGCGGGATGCCATGTTTGAGCGAGCGTCAAACCGTCACCCGTGAATCAGTATTCGTGACAACCTCCCGTTGTGAATTTCACCGATGCCAAGTCAGCCAACGAACGGACAGATTGGTCCATCGAATCGGCTAGTCTACCTCCCACCCACGTGTTGACATACTGTATCTCGTCACCTTGGGATCACTTGACGGAAAGTCAATGCACCTGCTGCTCACCTAGCTATTCCACTTCTGACTTCCAGTCATAACGAGAAAGAGTTGGGACGCACGTAACCGCGTATCCGTGATGACGGTAATAAAGATACTTATGAGCCGGGCTCTGGACTCCACTTCTGAGTCACTTTATACTTTCGTACCTACCTCACGTAGGTTCGCCGGCCATTGCGGGTAATCCTTCCTATCGGTATTCGCCTCATCAAAGGCAATTCGTTTTTCGTGCTCTCCACGCTCACATTCATGATTATGGCTGAGAGAATACGCATCCATTAGAATCGACTCTCGCCAGAAACACTTCGGGTATGATCCAATGGTTTTCGGTAGCGATCACCGTAATTCCAACGAGAGACAGAAACGCACCAAAGACATGGGATATGTGACATTTGGTCTTGTCTCGACATCGACATTATCATCGTCCGGGTTGTCGGACTATTTGTACTGTCTAAGAAGCCTGGACTTGCGACGGGTTTTGTCCTTGTCCATCAGTAACTTTACAAATGTCTAAACCTAAATCCGGCTAAATCACAACTAATGTGCCAGCATAATTAGGTGGGTTTAGCCCAATTAGAAATTTGTAAAGTTACTTACTAATGACTCGGCGTGCGCCTTCTGTTATTCTCCCGTTGCTCGCTATCGCCGTTAAACTACTCTAGCAGAGAAGAGCGAAGAGCTTTCCGATAAAGAATCTGGTATTATCGTCGATGAGATCCAGAGCTAGAATACTCGGCTGATTTGTCAAATATGCTGTAAAGTGGACGAACAGAATACATGTTACCGATCCCATAACCATTCTACCTACCTAGCCTCACTCGGTGAATTCTGTAAAAACCGAACCTGTATACTCCATCTTTCGTCGTACTTTCACCACGCACACATCTAGTCACCCTCGAATCACCGTAATGTCGAGTATGATTCTACACGAGTCCGAAGATAATGGTCCTCGGCCACATCTGACAATCGTGGCAGACCCTTGGAAAACTGATCGTGTTGCTTATCTTGGCGGGCGACAAGTTATCACGCTCAGCTTTAACAATGGGACAATGACATACTGGAATGTCGAAGAAGGGAAACGAGAGAGGACAATCCCCCTGCATGATGGGAAAGAAACACGGGGTTTTGCTTTGAGCCAAGATGGGAAAAGAGCCATTAGTGCAGGATATAATCGCACGGTCAAAATGCTGGACATCGAGTCAGGCAAAATCATCGGCGAAGGGACATGTGTCGAGAAACAATCTAGAGTTGCCATCTCTCCGGATGGTCGACTTGTCGCGGCTGGTAGCTCGAAGGCGTTTATTTACTCCACAGAACAATGGCGAGTCAAGCAAGTCATCGAGGTCAACGACACCATTTCCGAGATGGCCTTCTCTCCAGACGGTAACAGACTCGCGATTGCCACATCATATGCCGTCTTGATTTATGACGTCAACAAAGGAACACGCCTCGTTGGTCTATTCATTGCGTGGTATCACAGCTGGCCGTTGTGGTCACGTGATGGGAAACGATTGTATTCTGGCCGCATTTTGAGTAGCGAAATTTACTGCTGGGATGCGCATACGGGCGAACAAATTGGACAACCTTGGACGGGTCACACTAACACGATAACCTCACTTTCTCTTTCGCCAGATGGATCAATCCTCGTCAGCACATCATCAGATAAAACTGTTCGTTTCTGGAATGCGACTAATGGTGAACCAGTTGGACAACCTCTGCGACATTCTGGAGAAGTGAACGATGTTTGCTTCTCCCCCTCTGGCGAATTCTTGGCGTCAGTGGTCCGTGGACGGATATATATTTGGCGAGCACTTAGGTTGGACAATGTCGAAAGTCATGTAAGCTGATCACTCCCCTGAAAACCCACCGTGCTCATGTCGCACAGGCACGCCCTGATCTTGTGGACACAAGTAACACCCACCATTCATGTTCTGTTCCACCTCTAAACCCCCCACCGTTCTTTCACGAACTGTATTTCGCATCCGACGTAAGTGGTTGTGTTGTAAATCTTCCTCTTACCATTCGTTACACTTTCAGGCATACGAGGCATCAAGCTCCCTCAAAGCTGATAGACCGCGTGTTGCGTCCCATGAGCTCTGAACCAAGCACTCTACATCACATCCCACCGCCATCACTAGTTTCTGCTGCTCCGCAACTGGTTGAAACAACCGATCCTATCGCACCCCCGGGAAATAAAGGAGAATCTGTAGTGAATCGAGTCGAACAAGACGTCGCATACAATCTCAGGTATGCCCTCGCATGGTTTTGTGATGTAATCGTCTCCTCACTGATCTTATTTGGGTTAGTTTTCCTCCTCCACAGGACTTAACTCGGTATATTGTAAAAAAAGAGGATCAATATATCGCCGGGGGAGGTTTTGGTGATGTATACCGATGCTGGTATGTCGATGGTGTATCAAAAGAGGTTTGAGCATATGTTGTAATTTGGACTCTGACATTGACATCCTCGTCAGGTTGCAGTCAAGACATTACAGTTCAAGTTCACGATGGATGAAAAGGCGGATAATAGAAAATCTACGAAGGTAGTTCATGTCATTCACAACGAGAAGATGTGGTTTAGACTCCTTGTAGATGCTCTGTCGAGAACTTGGCATTTGGAGGAGGCTAGACCATATCAACGTCGTTCCATTTCTAGGTATTGCGTACGGGTTTGGGATGCAAGGCGCAATGTCACTGGTTTCGTTGTGGATGCCTAACGAATCCATCAACCTCTTTTTAGCCAAATATAATGACAATCTGGAGGTAGGACACCGACTCCACTTTGTGCGCACGTTCGATCATGGACAGAATGTATTCTGACTTCGCATAATAGCTGCGGGACGCTGCAAATGGACTCGAATACTGTAAGTGTTTGCTGTCGTGTCCAAAGTATATGCGAATAACCCAAAACAGTACATTCCGTTTTAGTTATTCATGGTGACCTCAATTGTGTACGTCCAGGTCAAGGCATCAGAAACCTTTTTTTTTTCAATAAAATATAGAATAATATACTTGTTGACGGTGATTACACCGCACGGTTAATCGACTTTGGATATGCTTCGTTGGTGGGGAACATCCCAGAAGCATACAGTTATCTCCAGCGATCTACCGCAAGGCCGGGGGCATTGCGCTGGGTTTCTCCAGAGCAAATCACAGATGAATCGTTCACTCGGACCACTAAATCCGATGTTTACTCTTTTGGCTGTGTTTCCCTGCAGGAAAGTCTAATGGTTATTAACGATCCCCATTCTGATAGCATCACAGGTGATGTCCGGAAGGGAGCCGTGGTCAGAAGTCAGAGAAGATGCCGCAGTCGTTCTGCGAATGGCGAAGGGCAATAAGCCATGCCGGCCGGAGTGTGATACGCTACATGATTCGCACTGGGAGTTCATCCAACGGTGCTGGTCACCAGCGGAAGAGAGACCTACCGCGAAAGAGCTTGTCTCCGCCGTCCAACAACTGTTGACTAAATCGCCACCATCTCCCCCTCTTCGTGACTTGGTGGTGTCAGAACCAAGTCGAGCCAATCTGCTTTTGGACGAACCATCAACTTCAAAGCACACTGGGATATAGGAGATCCCCAGAAAAGGCGGCATATGTGAGGGTGAGGTGCGTTTGTCGTTACTTCCGATCCGTCCTATGAACTTTGTATGTATGTACTCGGGACCCATGGCTACATAATGATTCGGTGGTAGGTTTACATGCTGCTTCCCCGTCATTCGAAAGCGAGAGGAACGCGAACGAACTTTTTTTTTATATCCTTGTTTAACGTCCCTAGAGCATCGGCTCTTTGGTCGACGGTGGCTGTCGGTGATCTGTATGCACGTATGTCTATGTATTCTGATGGGGTCTGTCTATGAATGATTAATCAGGTTGGGTTTGGGTGTGAAGTGTAATTTGTGGTATGTGTAGGTATGCAGTTGGTGTTGTGGGTTACGTTTGGGCGGTTGGGCTGGTTCGAGGGGTCTGAGGGTATAGTAAGTGGTAGGCTTTAACGGGAGTGGATATCGTGTTGGCATCGTTTGATGCGCTGGGTTGGGTTTTATGGGGTTCCGTGGTTTAGTTTCCGTTTGGATCTGCGGGGGGAGGTCCCGAACGTGGCCGTTAGGCGTTTCGTGTCATGTACGGATTGGAAGAGTGGCTTGATGCATATGACATTGTTGAGGAGTGTGTTGATGTCTTGCGCCTTGTCTCGTACTGTTGCACGCAGTCACAGTCTAGGGTCCCGGTAAGTAGGGCATTCTGGTAGGAAATGAAATACCGTTTCGGGTTGGCCTGCGCGATGTAGGCAGTCTGGTAACGGGGTTTCATTGATGCGAGCGAGGTGGGCGTTTAGCGGGATGTAGCTGCTGTGCATGTGGAATATGGCTGCTGCGTGACATTTGGAGAGGGCGAACGAACATACCAGTATGTGTACTGATAGGTAAGTGGGGGAGCACGCCGAGACAGAGATCAGTGAGAGTGGGTGAAGGAGCCGGGGACGAACTGTTATGTTACAATTGCTATCTTTTCTTCAGAAACGATGATCATAGAGTGAGAACCAGGTGAGAATCAGAGTATAATACTAGCTATATCTCAACCGGCTAACCTTGCTCTGCATGGCACACTGGAGTAGCGGTCTTAATTGCTGGTCCAAACGCAGACCTCGGAAGACAGTGTGCGGCTCGGCATCTGTCATAGGTGCTCATATCGAACACGCTCTGGTGTAGCATCCACTATAACCGCGTGATTTTGTGATCGATCAAGGATCTGAGTGTCCCAATGGGTGAAGCATGAGTGCGACTCGCCCAAAGGCAATGGCCGCTTCGTTCGGATCAACCACTGCCTTGGATTCCCCATGTCAAGTGGTGAGATAGTGTGCAAATTGCTAGCTGGTGTTGGCCGATCGATCATCTCTCGACTCGGTGCCGATGTGCTGATTGGCCAGATGACGCGTTTCCGCGAAGACGACCGATTCAAACCGATGACACCCGAATCGATGGTTGTATCCTGTCGAACGTCGACCAGCGTGAGCGGCGTGATCGCAGCTGAGCAAGAAGGCAAGATCTGGTTCAATTGGTCTTTTATCGATTTCTGGAATTCAAACCACTGGGCGTGACGTTTTCTTCCTCTGGGATGACACAAGACGGACCGGATTGATATGATCGTGGAAGGCACCTACCTAGCCTCGCTCGGTGAATTCTGTGAAAACCGAACGGAACCTGTACTCTATACAAGCTGTGAAGCTTGTGAACATTCCATCTTTCCTCGTGCTCTCGCCACACACATACTCAGTCACCCTCGAATCACCGTAATGTCGAGTATGACTCTACGCGAGTCCGAAGAGAATGATCCTCGGTTACATCTGACAATCGCGGCAAGGCCTCGGAAAATTGATCGTGTCGCTTATCTTCCTGGCGGGCGACGAGTTATCACGGTTGACTATCACTGTGAGGCAATGACATGCTGGAATGTTGAAGAAGGGAAACGAGAGAGGACGATCCGCCTGGATGGATTGGGGGACTTTGCTTTGAGCCAAGATAAGAAAAAAGCCATTGGTGCAAGATACAATCGCACGATCAAGGTGCTAGATGCTGAATCAGGTGAAATCATCAAGGAATGGAAATCTGTCGAGATTTTGTCCAAGGTTGCCATCTCTCGAGATGGACGACTCGCCGCGGTCGGTCGAACCAAGGCGTTTATTCACTCCACAGAACAATGGCGAGTCAAGCAGGTTATCTACGTCAACGGTATAATTTGGAAAATGGTCTTCTCTCCTGACGGCGACAGACTCGCAATTGCCACAACGATTACCGTCTTCATCTATGACGTCAACAATGGATCACTCATCGTTGGTCTAAACGAGGATAATATTGGTTTTTGCATTCCGTGGGTGTAACATCAAGCCTTTGTGGTCACCCGCATTTTCAATAACGAAATTTACTGTTGGGATGCGCGTACAGGCGAACGAATTGGACATCCTTGGACGGGTCACACTAGCCAGATAACCTCGCTTTCTCTTTCCCCGGACGGATCAATCCTTGCCAGTGCATCATGGGATAAAACTGTTCGTTTCTGGAATGCGACTACTGCTAAACCGATCGGGCAACATCTGCGACATTCTGGCCAGGTGAACGATGTTTGCTTCTCCCCCTCTGGTGAATTCGTGGCGTCAGTAGTCGATAGACGAATATATATTTGGCGAGCACTTATGTTGGACATTGGCGGGAGTCAGGTGAGCTCGTCACTTTCCTGCGAGCCTGCCGTGCTCATGTCCTGCAGACACCCTCTGTGGTGAATCAAGTCGAACAGGATGTCGCATGCAATCTTGGGTTCGTCCTCCGGTAGTTTCGTGGTACAGCTGTCTTCTCATTGATCCGGTTCATGTTAGTTTTCCTCCTCCACAGGACCTAACTCCGTATATTGTGAAAAAAGAAGATCAATATATTGCCGGAGGAGGTTTTGGTGATGTCTACCGGTGCTGGTATGACAATGGTATACCAAAAGAGGTTTGACCATACATTGTACCTTGGAGTGTGTGACATTCACAACCTTGTTAGGTTGCCGTCAAGACATTCCGGTTCAAGTTCACGATGGACGAGAAGGTGGATAATAGAAAATCCACGAAGGTAGCTCATCTCGTTCATAACTAGGGGACTTCATATAGACCTTGTAGATGCTCCGTCGAGAGCTTGGTATTTGGAGGAGGCTAGACCATATCAACGTTGTTCCATTTCTAGGCATCGCATACGGATTCGGAATGCAAGGGGCAATGTCATTGGTTTCGTTGTGGATGTCTAACGAATCCCTCAACCTGTTTTTAGCAAAATATAATGACAATCTGGAGGTGGGACACCGACTCCGATTTGTGGGTACGCTCAATCAACAACAGAATGTATTCTGACTTCACACAATAGCTGCGGGACGTTGCAAATGGACTTGAATACTGTGAGTGTATGCTGACATACCGAGAACATGGGAGAATAACTCGAAACAGTACATTCCATTCCAGTTATCCACGGTGACCTCAATTGTGTACGTCCAGGTCAAGACATCAGAAACCTTTTTTTAAAAAATAAAATACAGAATAATGTACTTGTTGACGGTGATTACACCGCACGGTTAACCGACTTTGGATATGCTTCGTTGGTGGGGAACATCCCGGAAGCGTACAGCTATCTCCAGCGATCCACCGCGAGACCGGGAGCATTGCGCTGGGTCTCGCCAGAGCAAATCACAGATGAATCGTTCACTCGGACCACTAAATCCGATATTTACTCTTTTGGTTGTGTTTCCCTCCAGGAGAGTTTAATGGTTACCAATGATATCCATTCTGACAGCCTCACAGGTGATGTCCGGAAAGGAACCATGGTCAGAAGTCAGAGAAGATGTAGCAGTCGTCCTGCGCATGACGAAGGGCAATAATCCAGGTCGACCGGAGTGTGATACGCTGCATGACTCGCATTGGGAGTTTATCCAACGGTGCTGGTCGCCGATAGAAGAGCGACCTACCGCAAAAGAACTTGTCCCCGCTGTCCAACAATTGTTGACTAAATCACCACCATCTCGCTCCCTTCGTGACTTGGTGGTGTCAGAACCAAGTAGAACCAATCCACTTTTAGACGAACCATCAGCTTCAAAGCTATTTGCTACCACCCTTGCGGACCAGGATCATAATTACGAGAATAATTGGTAAAGGTGTGTTCCAACGGTCGCCCCACATACATGCCTTGACTCGCCTCACTGCAGTCTCGTATCATTATATCTGAGACATTTAGATATGAATGATGTCGCCGACATGTCACTGTCTAGAGGCGAGAACAGGACGAACACGAGTGCACCATACGGGGATATGGGAGATCCCGAGAAAAGATAGCGTACCTAAGGATGCGTTTGTCCGACTCGCTCTCTGAACTCTGCTTGTATATACTCGGAACCCATGGCTACATAACAGTTCGGCTGTACAATTTATTGGTTTGCATACTACTTCCCTGTCGTTGTAAGCGAGAGGAATGTGAACAAAGGTA
>JBBPKO010000300.1:0-31461 GCA_038089295.1 Xerocomus amazonicus
TATGATGCTTATCTGTTATCAGATCATGGTTAGATTAGATCATTTTTGAGGTTTTCTGACATCAATGATATAAAAAATGACTCACAGAAAGATTCTCAGAGTGATTTCTGAGTTTCTGGTAATTTTTAGAGATTTTTGAGATTTTTTCTGAAAATTTCTGAGATCTCCAGGTAGAGGAAAGAGAAAAGAAAGACTGGACAAAGAGCGAGCAACCCATAAAAGGAAAGCACATGGGAATTTAAGCGAAATAAGCGAAATAGCCAAGGAAGTGAATAGATGATGGCACTAAGCGAAATAAGCGAGAAAAACGAAATAATCAAAATAGCCAAAATAACCGAAATATGCGGAATAGTCGATGCAGGCGAAATATGCGTTGAGTATCGGTGATTCATCACACATCGTCCGTTAATCATATGGTCAGAGGGCATGTGTCACACACGTCACATCACGCATCACACAGAGTCATATCACGTGTTCTCTGTTAATTCTTTAGATTACTGTGGGAAATGAGCAGCCAAATGTAGTAGGTGCATGGCTGGGTAGATAGACTCAGTCGCACAAAGGAATAACAGACTATAATTCATTCATTGTTATCTTATCTATTACCTAGCTTACCTGATTGTAGTCTATCTACACAGGTAACAAATTATAGTCCATTACCTGGGTAGATAGACTACAATCAGGTAAGCTAGGTAATAGATAAGATAACAATGAATAAACATACCTCAGTCACGCAAAGGAATAACGGACTGAGGTGTACAAGCACTACTTGAGCTTCCTAAATACTAAAGGTTCTGGCAACAAGGCACTGATGTGCAGTATGAAACATGGCGATGAAACTATCTTTTATCAGTCAAAAACTGAATGTATCAGTCAGTCAATCAAAGGTATCTACACTACGAAGGTCATACGTCAAGTGCGCACACCTCGCTTGAGCTCGGTCCGGATGTGGCCGCGCACGTGCTTGGTAATCCAACAATTACACATCATTGGCGCACCCTCATCGTGGGCGGAAAACTTGCATCCTTCCATGTCCAGCGGTTTGTCGTCCAGCAAGTCTATAGTCCAGCGGGTACGTGCCGTGAACCTGTGACTTGTCTCGTGGTCCTGCTGAAAATGGCCTTTGGGCCATTCGCCAGCGCCCCAATAAACGCTGGGTCCGAAAGCGCGACATACCGAGAGGCAAGGCGCAAAAGTAGCCACAGTTTTCACACCTAAGGGACGGTAAGAGAGGAAAGACGCAGAAATGATCTAGCACCATACTTCGCTTCGCAGAGATGGACAACCTTCTTGTCGAGGCTGTGGTTGTGCGGTCCCTTGCGCTTCGTAGCAGGGCAGGATTGGTTTGATACACCTTAAACGTCGGGCAACTATCGAGTCGTACCAGCGCCAGGTTAATGCACAAATGTAAATTACGAAGACTGAAAACGAACTTTGAGAATACCGCGAAAGATCGCAATTTATCTTGGTACGCTGAAAACACTGCGTTTTTGACTGCTCAATGGAGCTAGGTCCATTTCGCTCACATATTCCCAGAGCAGCACAAATAGCAGTACATAGGTGAGCCGTTGCTTCAGCAACATACGCACCCGCATAGATAGATTGCGCTAGAGTTGAGTCCATGTATATGGTCTTGGTCCGCACACAGACGTTAACATAACTGGGCATTGCATCGATGGTGGGCATGGTCAACGCAAACATGACAGCACTTGCAAATGAAGAGCCGTGTTATGAAGGAAACTACCTCTGGATAGCGCATGGCCCAGGGCGGGAATACGGGCTCCCATCGACTAGTCGTAAGCCGGATAGGTTCCACGGCTAAAAATGTGGGGATATAGCATAAGTATGTACTGTACATACAGTATCAGCAAAGCAATAATCAGTTCAGTTCGCCTAGCGAATGCCTGAAATCATGGGGCCTTTTCTCGCACCCAGGCGCACATTTGCGCTGCGATGCGGCACTCCCAGTGGTACATACTCGCCGGGAGATCCATCCTCTCCATTCAGAGCGTGATTCGATAAGTGGCATAGATGTTCATCGCTGGTGCGATCAATCACCTGCTGTGGCCAGAACGAAAACGTTTTCTAGCTACATACTTTTGCACACATGTCCAAGCGCCCATTCGCCCATTCCTTCCCGAAAGTTTGATGATCTGCCGCACAAATGCTGGTTTGCGATACATCTACAAAGAACACTGTCGAACGCGTATATATGCCTTCCCGCATGTCCTGCGCTGCAATGAGCGTTTTATCCAAGAGCAAGACATCACAACGCGGGTATCGCTCACCTCATCGTACACGGCCGATGTTCCTCCTCACACAGAAACCGCACTCGTGCAGACAAACGTGATATGATCAGTCTGACAGTTGTGTGTACCTTTGCGACACAATTGCACGATACCCGCGTGGCATACCAGCACTCTCACTCGTATAAAGGCGATATATGGGACGACAGAGTCGTACAGGGCCACGCCCATTATCCATCGACCACTCTTGTCCGCATAGTACGCTGGTACGACGGTCATAGAGACATGTTCAACTCGGACGGTAGATTGTCAAGTTTTGGGCCTGCCCCGTACAACGGCCAAGGCTCCCAGCAAATACTATCCGCTTTGGAGTCGTGGTGTGATACGTAGTCCAAAGGCGGCGATAGTCCATATACGACAGCCCATCGTCAAACTATTGGATTACCAAGCACGCGCGCGGCCACATCCGGACCGAGCTCAAGCGATGTGCGCGCACTCGACCACACGAGCACGAGAACAGATCGTATGACCTTCGTAGTGTAGATACCTTTGATTGACATTCACTTTTTGACCGATAAAACATAGTTACATCCTTTGTTTCATGTAGCACATCAGTGCCTTGTTGCTAGCACTTCCAGTATTTAGCAGGCTCGAATAGCGTTTGTAGACCTCAGTCCGTTATTCCTTCGCACGACTGAGGTATGTTCACTCACAATTATCTTATCTATTTCCTAGCTTACCCGATCGTAGTACAACTACCCAGGTAACGAAATATAGTCCGTTATTCCTTCGTGCGACTGAGTACAACTACCCAGCCGCGCCATTACCGCTTTCGGCCGCTCATTTCCCACACAAACGGTCTACGAACAGCTCAGGTCTGACACTAGACCGGCTAGCTCTGACTGGTACCCACGCTTCGAGCCTGACACACTCAAACGGCACCTCCGCCCCTCGCTTTTGTTGCACGACCCGTTGGATGCTTGACCCGGCTTTGATGGCGCACACAACGGCAGACTTCCAAAGGTCAAGCACGGCGCCGACCACGTAAGCGTTCTCGCCCGTCCAGGTACACAACTCTACCTGGTTCTCCCGTTCCCCGTCCGCAACAAGGTCAAGAAACCTGGCCTACACGTGAGCACACGACTGGAAGACACCCACGCGAGTAAAGGAACTCGCCAGACCCGTAGTAGCTTCCTATTTCGCTCTTGATGCCTTCACTGAGCCAGACACCGAATATGCCGTTGTGTGCGCCGTAAATGACTGACAGGCACCTGGGAGCGGGTTCGAATGTGCACGGGTGGGTATTCCGAGGTTCACATCGCGCATGGAGCATGTTGAGCCAGATCCTATGTTGGTCGAGCGAATACAACAACAACCAGTGCTGCGAGAGTTTTATAAATGGCGGTAAATGCGGTCGAATCTGTCGGTTGCTGACCGTCAGACAATCAAGAAATGGCAGAGATGCACACCAGATTGGCCATGTCCTCGCTGAAGACTCCTGTGGTGCATCCGGACCTGCCGGCGAGCGTGACGCCCTTGAGCTTGGTGTGCCGTGTGTGCATTGTGGATTCTGTCCTTCCCTCTGCTTCTGGTGCCAAGCCAATCGGATCCACCAGCCCGAGTTTCTCCCCTTGCCCAAGCGTGTCCAAGAAACCGTGGTCCCAGCCGTAGTTGCCTGCGAACCCAGGGACACCAACGGGCGGACTCAAACAGTCCTGAGAGCCGGGAGTAGCCGTTGGGTGCAGGATGAATGCGTCGTGGGTCCGGGTGTCGTCGAGCGGGCGCGGGCGGGTGGAGGGCAGGAACGATACAAGACCGGGCGAGATGCATGAGAGCGTTGCTTGGGAGGGATGCGAGGCCGACTAGGAAGCGACGTGCTCGAATCGGTCGGGGAGGACATGCCGTTTTGGTAAAGGGACGCCGTGTTCTGCACTGAAGAGTTTTGGATTGTGGATGTCTGAAGTGAGTGCCTCTGCCAGAGCCTCGTCGGTGGAGGTCGGGATGAGAGGTGGGGCGAGAAGGTACATGAGGTCGTCGTAATGATCAAGAAGTTCATCGAGCACGTCTCCTTTGCTATGTTCCGCAACTAGTGGGCGTGAATCAATGAGGCTGCGATTGTTTGGGTCGTCGAGCGAGAGGGTCTAGGCTGGTGCTACAGAGGCAAACGCAGCGAAATCTGAGTCGGTTGGCTTGTGCAGTTGAGCAACGCGTTCAGAAGAGCTGTTGAGGTTGATAAGTGTCAGTGTCATGGACTCGGACGGGTGAGAGATGATTGCGCTAGCGAGTGACGATAGTTGCGATTGTTCGAGTGCCAACTCAGTTGTTCCGCAGCTACACGAGTAAATCTACCCTTTTATTTTACCTTTTTGCTTCATGTTGACGAACGGTGGTTGGGCGTACTAGTGTCCTATTCCCAGCGTGTTCCTCACGCATTCTCAGATACCCGTGTAGAACTCGTGTGGGTACAAACAGCTGTTGCTCGCACAGGCCACAAACCTACTGCTGAAATTCTCGACTGCACACACTACCCCCTCATCGATCTCTCAGATTATTAGCCAACGCACAACACCCGACCTGCTAGTTAGCATTCACGAATAAATATTTGGCAAGATAATGCTGCTTGAAAGGAGAGGAGACAGGACACTGGATGCACCAGGATCACCTACCCTCGACAGGGAAAGTCACGCCTCCACGCTGCAGAAACGATGCCGTCTCTATCACGGTCGGAGGTTACACCCGCGCTACGGGAACGATTCGGGCACTGCGACACCACGATCCTATCTCACCCATAACCGAACATGGTACTGACCACGACGCTATGGAGACAACCTCGACGATGGATCCCTACCTTGCTTGAAGCCGCGTTTCCATCGTACTTCGTTCGATTCAATACTCGAATCAACTGGGGGACGCCTTATCATGGGCAGGGCCGTCCGAGGTATGACGCGCATTGCTCAGTAGTTGAAATAGCGATCTTTCTTTTCCTTTTTCTGTTCTGGACTAGTGAGGAGTGGGAACAAGGGGGTGAACGGGCGGTGATGCGAGTCCAGAGGGCCATCGTAGCGCAGTTGCGCCGTCACATTCGCCACCCAAACCCCGTTGTGGCATCACGTCCGCCAGCACTCTGCCTTGTCTCCAGTAGAGCGTATTGGGTGGGGCTACCGTCGTCGCCAGATACGAGATGGCCGGTCGAAGCCATATTGGTGTCTGGCGCATCGAGACAGGCAAGCAGGGTCAAAAGAAGTAGCCCTAGCCTGCGATCGGACCTTGCGGACATGATACACTGTGCTATAATCACGCATCGTCACGTATCACATGAACAATGCAACCCTATTCATGGACAGTCAGACGGTCAAAATGAGTGAAGAATGGACAGATGGGGTGCTACTCCTTCCCAAACAGATTGTTTCAGCAATGTTTCATCAGCATAGTTCGCTCGAAGGACATGTCCTGGTCGGGGTACTAAAGTTTTGCAAACCCATCGGATTGGTGGACTTGCCGAAGATGAAGTCAGAGATGGGCGGGTAGCACCGGCACCCATGTTCATCTCCCAGCGGTCACGTAGTCATCTCGCCCGACCGCGATTCTTAAACATGTCAAGTAACTGACAACATGTACATGATGAAAGCCCTCGGTGTGCGACCTCTCTCTTTTGTTGGGGTGACTCGGTGGCTCATCAACCGCATACGTGTAAGCCCTTGTCGATCGAAGATGAGAATCGCAATAAAAAGTACTTGCCTGTTCGGGCATGTCGTTAGTGGCGACAGAGTCGGGTCGGCCGCGGGTCGACCCGGACTTGTGTTCTATGGTTAGGGGATCCGAAGCATCAGAGATATATATGGGACCCCCACTCAGGACCGAGAAATCACTGAGGGCTCAAAAGTCCGTAGGTGACGAATGCGTCTTGCCCAGTTACACAAGAGGGACCCGGGGTCACCAAAGAGGGGCGGACTTGTGAGTCCCATAGCAAACAATGGCAATGATGGAATAGCGATGGGTTCTAGAATGGAGGAGTGCTATGCGTTCGTGATGAACCCCATCGAACGAGTACAGAAAAGGCAGTATGCGGTCGTGACAGGTTAGGCATGTTCAATGAGATGTGACTTGCGGAGAACCCGGGTGAGACTGGTCATGTGGTGACAGCGGCGAATGTTGCATTACCCGCAGTTCTGCCTCCGTGAAGGGCCAGAATGGTGATATTCACTCTCAAAGAATTGAATAGGGCTCACCTCAAGGAGTAGCTCCAAGGGTCGCCGTAGATACTTTCCCCCCGTTCGGCGCCCCAAGATTGGAAGGACCGTCACAGTATGTCACACACTGTTAAATTCAGACTCCGACAATGTATACAACTCCACTGGTGACTGTAAAACCTATTTTCGTAATGATCGAGCTGTGAACGAGACAGTGAATGTTGGAGAAGGGGGAGAGGAGAGGCCCCCAGACGACAAGCTACGTGCACGCACGCGACGACTGTCTATCTAGGATGTTGTCCAAACTGGCCACCTGCGCGAGGGCCATCTCCGTGACACCACCACGTCGTCCGACACTGTCAGCTCATCAGATGCTACTTCCAGTTCGGTAAACTTCCTCGACCAACTCCTCGGCCAGTATCCCATCACTCTCCTCGCCATCTTTATTCTGTGCGTCATCTGCAAACACGATCGCGCTCACAGGCGCATTATCCCCCGACAGAGACCCCAAACTGAACCCCGTTCCAACACTTCGCCCCCGCCCATCGCGCGCGTAAAGCATCCGCAAACTGAAGACGAATCTGGGGGCAAGTGTAACAGCGAGTGTATTTTGCAGCGACATGACCAGTACGTCTTGCCACCCCGTCATCACAATGATTCCGGCGGTATTCAACAAATTAATCAGTGCATAGAGCAGGGCACTAATCAAAATGATGCGCAGTCAGCCAGGTGGTACTAAAGACGGTTCCAAGCGAAAATCCAGGACGTACACGATAAAATAGACTATTCCATCCATCATAAGAACTTGCACGTAACGGTTGATTTCAAATTGTTTCGTCAAGCTGTACATTTGAATGTACTCCTTGGTGAACGAGGCAGCAGTCAGGAAAAACATCAATGCCACAAGAACCATGTGGCCAGTATCCAAAACTTCGACCCAAATCGGTGAAGAATCGCGCTTCACCGTGCAAATCGAAAAGTCGAGTACTTGAGTGGTAACCACTACGCGATTAGCGAGGGAGACATCCAGTTATTCATGGCAATTTGGAACATATGAACCTACCTGGATATGGATTGAGATGACTGGGTGTAGTGAGGATAACAAAAAATATGAAGAAAGAAACGATTTCCATCACGTAGAGTGCGAAGAGGGTACCAAAAATGAACCGAGATCGATTGTATAACACCCAAACGCGGAGGATCATCACCACTGTAAATACGAATGTAGTTTATTCCGTGAAAGTACGGGCGAAATCTTACAGTCTGCAACACACATAAATATCCAGAGGCTCCATTGTTCAAGAAGGAAGGTTACGTCGCCTGAAAAAAAAGTGATTCGGATAAGCGTGAAAGCCAGAAAGAGGTTATTGAAAGGTACTCACATCTGTTGAAGATCAGTTGCTCGAAAATGTCAATCTAAAACAAACAATGGGGCGTGAACACATACATCTTCCGAAAGTTCCAATGGGCTTTTACCGATTACCAAGTATGTAAGAATACCTTTTCCCACCAGGGAGGAAAGAAATCCCGACTTTAATTGGCCTGGGTCAGGTAAATAACTCGTCCGTTCAAATGTTGAACACACATAGAGATAAACATCTGACGCATAATTCAGGATCAGTCGACCTGAGCAGAAGACATTTTCCATACATAGCACTGCACAATCCGGAATAACGGATCTAAAATTGACGGGGATCAATATTTGGTATCACATGGGAAGGACACGTACAAGGACGTAAAGCGTTGAGATCAACGTCCAGGGCTGGTTCTGAAAGTGCATCAGGGTACGTCGTCGACTTGACATGAATGTTCAATCACCCAAATCCACCTTAGCTAGAAATCTCTCAGCAATCGAAGTATGCGCATCGTCAGTGAACTGAAGCACCTCTTTTGGGAATGTGAGGACTAGTGATGTTTTAGAATTGTTTAATGGTGAAGAAAGAACATAGAAAAGGGATAACGGCTCACTGTAATCATACCCGATAGCCGTAATGGTCACGACTAAGAAGAACGATCAGGTCAACGGATAGGATGCGAATATCAGACATACGAGATACGTAGTCGGTCATCTGAATTTCCTTCACAGCTTGCTGTAAAGTGGAAGCCATCGTTAAGGGTTCGTTCGAGCAACGAAGCACGAGGGATGACAAGGCCAGATATAAGACAACGCCGATGGAGAGTTTAAGTGGCAACAACCATCCTCGCATGCAATGGCACGCGGGTCATATCAAAAACATGATCGAGCATCTCGCACAGTCACCCGGATCACCAACGGCGCCCAGCATATGATTAAGTTTCGTGATCCACTGGACGTGTTGCACTTATCTCTGGCTATCAGGGTATTCAGCCTCCCTCGAAGAAGAGAGTACAGCTGGACAACCATCGACACGTTTCTTGGTGGCTCAGGGACGTGCGCTCAGTCTTCTCTCGTACCTGCTGCGGATAGCTGCACCATCAGCAGTTAGTGTGGTCGGCATCGAGTTCAACTGGAATCGGTGGCCAAATGATGGGCGCTGGAACGTTAACCATCGATCATCGCACTATGTCACGTTTTCGCGCTCATTGTCCCGCCGCAATGACAACTCTGAACAGACCATCTCCACACAGTGTCTAGGTAAAATAGCGTCGGGTGAGCGTTGACCAGTTGCTCTCCCATTTCGCGCATCCGTCATCTGTGAACTGTTTCAAGATAACAAGACTATGAACATCAATCACTTACGAGCGCGCTCGCAGTCACGCCGGCCGTCAAAATGGTCGCACATAGATGACGTTTCATCAGACTGTCGTGTGGACACGCTGTGTTTGGTTTCCATTGTTCTTTTCCCTTTTTTGGGGCGACCACGTTGTCACACTATGAACTCGAGCCCAATCAAGCTCGACTGAACCTGGAGAAAGGTACCGGCGGAGTGACTTATCTCATTGATTCTTGCAATGGCTCGATTGTGTTCAAGTACGTTTATCGTATTTCTCATACATTTTTACTCACACTTTAATCCTATGTGCAACTTTGCTAGATAAAAGTCTATCTCCTCGGCTTCAGGCGCTTCGTTCAATCTCGGGGCTCTCGAGTTTTCTCTATATGTCTAGATGAACTCACCAGGTGATCGTTCAATCTTGCCCCAAGGAAGACAAGAGAAATCTACGTGGCCCATGTTTCGACAGTGCCCGACGGATTGTAGAACGATAGGGAACACAACGAAAGTATATCTATTGGCTACGTCACAAGGGGTATCGTTTCGAAGTACAGATATTAATAGAACGGAGAGTGTGCTGGCTAGCATGTACACGACGCAAAGTTGCTCGTTGCACCATCGAGCCTGTTCATTTTTTCAGGCGTTTGTTGCCCTTCGGATGAACGTTCGAAGGAACCGACGTCCTCCTGCTCATGGTATGCGAATTCAGAAGCTCAGGATCAAGTACGTAGTTTCCAGCTATCGAATGTAGTGTAAATGTGGATCTGCTTTTGGAACCTCTACCAATTTCTGTTTTTCTAGAAGCAATAGAGGAGGTATGGATAGAAAGGGAAAGTGGTCTGCGAACTGGCTTTGAAACAATGGGCACAAGATTTGAGCGGAAATGACTGAGGGGATAGGGCGAGACCGGAGGTACGTTCCTCTGTACGTTTGCTCATACTTAGAAAACGCAAAGCCACCTGGTTGACCTGGCTGAGACTCGCCGGAATTGTCACTGCCCGAGACACGAAAGCATCATCGCTTTCTTCAACGATCTGCGAGGCCAATTTCCAAGTAAAAGGATCCATAATAAGTCCTGCCCTTGCAGGTTGGTAGTGAAGGACGTGGATCCATTTCGCATACTAAGAAGCAGGGGCCGAAACACGAACGGCCTGTCCGGTACGTGAGCGAGGCGGGATGCCTCTCCACGGATCCCGTCATAGTCATCTTGGCATTCTAGGAAGGCAGTACTGTTTCCAGGATAAGGGCTCAAATCTTGAAAGCAAACGGCTATTCTTTTGGGGGTGGTCATTGGGGGTAGTCCGGACTGTGTAGCAGCACCTGGACTTGCAGTTTGCAGCGTGTTGAGGTTAGCCCACCACGACCATACGACGTAATCATACCTATCAGCACCTGGTCTGCAGCTACTGGCGGACGAATGAAAGGTCTCGGATGCTTTATGAAGGTACGATAGTTTTAGGTATATTAGCTGTACGCGAGGCCATGAGAAAGCTGTTACATCGCAGTGACCTATCCGACGCGATCATCACAATGGACGTCTTACTACCAGCGTTCACCAAGAATATCTGGGCCCGCACGAGTTTGCTACTCGTACCATTAGCGGGTATGAGTATAAGCCTGCCGTGTGAAGCCTAAAGCCTGGACCTTCGCTCGTTCGCATCCACTTGAGTCTCCCGAGCGCACCTCACATTGCCCGGTCGCTCTCACCACCATGGCCCGTCTGCTCTCCCCGCCCCTCCATCCCCCTCGGCGAGCACATATACAGCGCCGCTTTTCTCACCATCTGCGCCCTTCCTCTTGCCATCGTCTAGTCCCCTCACCCACTTTGTCGTCACCTGGCAGCCTTGTGGGATCGGAATGTATGATCATTGCGAGTGCCAAACGTTTTATGTTGGGCCACAGGGAGAGGATGCGAATGACTGGGTAATGCCAATGGTGTTACAAAGCAAGGGAGGCTTACAGTGTTGAATGAGCCTTGCCCCTCCTGGGATGGTTTGCAGAGAACATTGGCCGATGTCATCGGCCTCGTCTACCTGATGACATTGGTCTCGTCTACCTAAGGGATAGGTAGTCAGCCCGGAAACGCATCCGCGGCAGGCTGGCGCCAGTGAGAGATTGAAAACGTACCTGTGGGACTCGGATGGTATAGCGCATATTGGAGAGTGATGGTACTCACTCGTCATTTCTCGGTGTCTGAGAATATGACTCATATGCTCGTATTGGATTCAGGAGTTTTTCTGCGAGGTTCTCAGGCGTGGTGATGCGCAGCGTCTAGCCCCTTTGATGGAACGGTTTGAGCACAGGTTTGCTAGCTGGAAAGCCGACACCCACGGGAGCCTGTTGAGCGGTATCTGTGAACCAGTCTTGTCAAGTCTAATAGACACTTTGATCTAACCGTTCCAATAGTGCCGAGTCGCCGGTCCCGCGACCTCCGTCTTTATCACGATCGAGCATTTTTGGGTTACTGTGACTCGGGGGCTTTGATTTTATTGAAACAAACACCGCAGGGAGCGCGCCGAGCCTCCACTGAAGATGACGTGAACCATCGTTTCCGTGAAACGATCCGTCTACGGCAGGTCTGAACGAATACAAGACGCTAATGCATCATCGATGGACGCACCAAAGGTTCTCTCGACTTTGGGTTTTGGACCAAAAGTACAGAGGTGGTCAGCCAAGTGGCTTATCCCTAGGTGACTGTTCCAGCCGTAGCATTGATACGAATAAGGAAGAGATGATCCAAGAACAGGAGAGAACAGAGAACCCTTTCGCGGTTGACGGCCTTGGTAGCTTGGGGATCGAGCGTAGTGACAAACCATAAAAGCCACATGGAAAAGCGACGTCTTGGTCACAGATAGCGGGACCGAAATTCATTCAAGCAATTCGTCAAGTGTAACATGCGAATAAGTATGCGTGGACAGTTGTGCTGGGTGGGTGACTGCGTCACAGCGAGAGGGAAGACAGATGGATGAGTGCTGGGAAACGGTGCTCATCGTTCGTGTGTGAATGATAATAGCTGTGTGGATGAAAGGAGGGACTATGGAGGATGGGGGCACGAGTGAGTGGAGAGGAAATAAAAACACGCACTGCTTAGAATGTGCCAGAGTATTCTCCACTCGGGAAGACTCCGGTTTGGGAAAGCTTGAGAAGGATCGAAGCATCCATGCAATGCCTTGAATGCGAGGTAGAAAAGGTTTATTGCTTCGCTGATCTGCCAAGCCTTGGATTGGAATGAATGTTTCCACACCCACACGCTTCCTTGCTCACGCCTACAACGGAACTGGTTTCTTCCTCCTAACTACCAGATGCCAAGCTAATGCAGCCGCACTTTGAGATGGGCATAATATGATTTGTTCATGCCATGGCGGATCCATCGACATCAAATTTCAGCCCTCTGCCTGATATACTTGCAAGCATGTATGATGCGGAGCTTTCGCAAGTGATAATGTGCGTTAATATCATTCATCCCAGCCCCAGAAACACCTATGCGGGCAAGCAGAAACAGTCTGTACAGTCTGATTGACCAAGGGTGTGTGCTTTTACAGCGTATGAGTACCAAGCGCCACAACGTCCGAGATTCCTCCCGAGGAGAGTCAACCAAATCTAATCATCTCCAACATCCTCATTCTCCTCAACCCCATCTTCGAATACGATCGCGCTCAGAGCCCGCGACCTCATCCCGAATGCTGTATCGATGTCATTTCTTCCGGCGCCTTGAACATCACGTGCATAGAGCTCCCGCAAGCTCAGGATGAATCTAGGAACCAACGTGACGGGTGGTATGAGCTCTAACGGCATGAACAGTGGGACCTGCCATCCGCTCGGTGGAACGGCATCTGCGTTAAACAACAGATTTGCGAGTGTGCCCAGCAAGATACTGTTCGTTGCTGTTGTCAATCTAGCAGCCCACCAAAAGAGCAAACAAAGGAGCATCACATACACGATAAAGTAAATCATGCCCTCCTTCGCAAGATGTATCATGTAGTGGTTGACCTCTAGATGTTTCGTCGCCTTGAACACTTGAAGTGACTCCTTGATAAGTTGGATGATGGTCAGGAGACACAACCATATGCCGAGTGCGACTGGGACAGCGTAATCCAATACTTCACACCAAGTGAGTGGAGAGTAAACTAGTATGCAAATTGAGAACCCCTGCACTTCAACAGCATTCACTTTACAGTTGGGCGAGGATGGAGATATCTAGTCAACCATGTGTATGATTTAAAGTCACGGTGGCTCACTTATAGCATTATTGTGAACACGAAAGCTGGCGAGAATGAATGTTGTGAAAAAAGCAATGATCTCCGCAGCATAGAATATGAGCAGGACACCAAGGACAAGGCTTGATCGTTTGTATATTGCCCATACTCGGAGGATCATCACCACTGCATCTAATCATTACTTATGTTCTGGAGATAAAATTAAAATCTTACTATCCACCGAACAAGTGAAAAGCCAGAGGCTCCATAAACCAAAAACATACATTATACCGCCTTGAAAGTTAGATTGATCAAAACGAACATAGAAATGCGAAGTGAGTGCACTTGCATCTATTGGTTTGCGACGATCAAGATATCGTCAGTGTAAATAAGACACAAACACATACGTCTGTGGCAACCAAAATTCATGAGTATCTGTATTCATCAATCAACAGAAGCATATGAAAATACCTCTGCACGGCACGGAAAAAATGAGGTCCCCACTTTGATCAGGATGCATCAGATCAACAAAGTTGGAACTTCAGGGTTTGAACTTACAGACAGCAAACGATCTGATGGAAAAGTATAATACGAATTAATGAAAATCCCTGAACACAATGAGTACCTACATGGCATAGCACAATCCAAAATACCGGGCCTAATACAGCGCGTTCTGAGACCATGGACCAAACAAAGATAATACTTACGAGGACAAATAATGTAGATACCCATGTCCACGGCCTAGTCTGTAAGCATGTCAAAATATATTGGTAATCTAAGGATGTATTTTGTCACCCAGATGTATTCTACCTGAGTGACAAAGGTAAAATTGTATGACTTGTCGACCATTCGAGTTTGAACCGTACCTCCTTTCCAAATATAAGGACTGTAAATGTTTTTGGTTTGTCCAATGAGAAGAAGGGCATAGTAGTGCTTACTGAAGTCATACGCCACAACAGTGATGACCATAACTACAACGAATAGTAAGTTGAGTAGATGGAAGCTGGAAACGAGAAGATACGAGAGAGGTAGTCATTTAGTTGAATAGCCTTGATGTCTGGCGGTTGAGAAGAAGCTAAGAAGTTCATATATAGAATATATATTGAGTTGGCACAAATGGACACAATGAGGGGGGGGGGGGAATTGACATGCAATGCTCGCCGCTGATATATAACATCTTCAAATAACCGCCCCGAAGAAGTAATGCACAGGCCCTTGGCAGGAAATGTGATATCCCTGTGTTTAGACGGAAACTTACCAAGTAGCCGTTGCCGGTGGAGCCAAGCGGTACCGCGGAGTAGCAACTCCAGATTGTATTTTTGATGACCTACTACGCTTTCGCACTACGAATAACGAGACTGTCACACTCATAACGATGTCGCCGCCCCGTCGAACTTTGGTCTGTTGATCTATAAACCACCACTATCGAGTCAGAGGTTGCCACCTGATTCCCATGCCTGCGTGCAACGCAAGTCATTCAGCATCTGCACCTTGCAGCTTAGCACTGCCTTGGATCCCAGATTATTTTGGACAGGTTTCAACCACTTGTGGCAACGCTAACTGGCGAAAAGTGCTCTCCAGAGACAAACAATACCCATCACCTCACTTCTTTTCATCACGCAGACGGTAACAAGGAACGAAGTGGCAGTTTGCACCCGAATCTTAATATATATATATGTTGATCCATTGTTTAACGTCCCTAGAGGTGGGGCTCTTTGGTGGACGGTGACTGACGTGTACAAATTTCGTTTGTGTATAGTAGTGGGTGTGGGAAAAACAGCCGTGCGCTCGATGCGGACTCTTATTCACCTAAATACGAATGTACTACATACGAGTAAGCAACAAGTAAATGGTAGAAAACAATAACTCACCTCAGTCGTGCGCGTGATGCAACGGACTGAGGTGTTCCAGTACGAACAGTACATCTTATATACTACACTGTACACTAACTTGAGCATGATATTCGGGTTTTGGAGGACACCTGAATATCTGGAAAACAGTGCCATACGAATAAAAGAAATACATACGCGATAATCCTACGAACGTCGTCCATACGATATGACGTCGATGCGCAATGGTGGCGCTTTCGTGCACGCGCACTCCGGTAATAACTCCGGTCCGAAGCCGGTCGTGGCTGCGAGCGCGCTTGGATTTCCAACAGTGGGAGTGTAACTATGCTAAATGGTTGTGGTTGGACGGGCGTGGTATGGGGCTTGCGGGTGACGTGCAACATGGATGAATGAATCAAGTCAGTTGTGACAGGAGAGTCTAGGGGAAGAGTAAGCGGTGAGCTTGGGGTGAGGAGAAGTCGTTGGGGTGGCGCGGTTATGCGGGAGTGACGGAGGTGGGTAGCCCGCCAGTTTGGTTTGTCTTCCGGGGGTGAGAGATTGGCGAAAGTGGTTTCGTAATCGCTTGGTGTCATGGATACGTTGTAGTACACGCTTTATGCGCTTCGGGTCGCCGGGGAGCGAGTTGATGTCTTATGCTTTGCCGCCGACTTTCGCTCGAAGTTGTGATCTGTGGTCGCGGTGGGCGGGGCATTCCAGGAGAAAGTTAATATATTAGGTGGGGAACAAACCATAAATGATTGTCACCAGGTCTTAGAGCGCCCATCTATCAGCAGAAGACACCCTAGGAATACGGCAACAACGGTCCGATCCGACATCATTCTGGAACCCAGGAATATCACGTCTGCTCGACCAAACCCTGGGTCAGGTTGGGGTCGGTCTGTTCACCGGGCTGTGTTGAGGTCATCTGCACTGAACACATTAAGTCTACGCCGTCCTAGAAGACAAGAGTCGCATACCACCAAGATGGACATACAATACTAGGTTTCGTCGTCGTGTGAAACTTGAGCGACGCGCACAGTCTAATCGCAGGTTCGCCCAACTTGCACACGTGCAAGGTAACCTCAGAACGAAAGAGCATCCTCATGGATTCCACCATCCATAATGGTTAACCCAGCGGACATGTGAAAGTTTATGGCCGAATCCTCGCCCTTGATATGCAGGAGGCACCAACGGCACACATATATGCGGGTGTTTCGCATACATAATTTTTTTTTGTCTAGATCAACATCGTGAACAAAATGGGTCTATAAGAATCGAACAAGGTTCGACTTACAGTCTGACCGGACGTACGCCGAAAATGGCGTTTATATCGTCAACGGCGACATGCGATAATCCGGGCCACAATGACAGGACGCGAATGACTGGGAAGCACGAATGGCTAAGTAACGTTGCAGAGAAAGGGATGCTTACAGTGTTGGATGGGTCTTGACTCTTCTGGGGTGGTTTTTAGGGCGCATTGGCAGATGTCATCAGCATCGTCTACCCAAGGGGCGGAAATTCAGCCTGGAGGTGCATCTACAAAGGCGGGGCTAGCGAGAGATCGAGAACATGCCTGTGGCACTCGGATGGTGTGGTGCAGACTGGGGAGTGATGACGTGTGCCAGTATGTTTTACGCGACGCTGTTTCATTTTGATATTAATCGTACAGTCTCGTTGACTCGATAATTCTCGGTATCCGAGCGTATGACTCATGTGCTCATATTGGATTCGGCAGCCCCTCCGCATGGTTCTCAGGCGTGGTGATGCTCAGCGCCTAGCTCCTTTGATGGAACGGTTTGAGCACAGGTTTCTTGGCTAGAAGGCCGACATCCACGTGAGCTTGTTGGGCCGCATCTGTGAACCGGTCTTGTCGGGTCTAACGGACACTTTGATTCAACCATGCCAACGGTGTTAAGTCGATGGTCCTGCGACTCATCATGATCGAGTTTTTTTGGGTTACTGTGACCCAGTGGCTTTGATTTATCGGAAGAAACACCGTGAGGAGCACACCAAGCCAGGTATTCGGTTCGCTCAAGGTAACGTGAACAGATCCGAATGAAAACGAAACAGTAATACATCATCGACGGACGTACAAAACAATTTCATGGTGGGTCGTATGGCACAATAGTGTGCAACCTCATAGTGGTCTGGTCACCAGACTATGCTGTTGCCAGTTGATGGGAAAAAGCATTTTGTTTTCGCATCATCGACGGTGGAAGTGCTCACGCCAACGATGAAACCGGTTTATCATCCTCCTTGCTAACAGGTCCTAAGCCATCTCTCTTTTTTTCCAGTGGGTCCGTTTCAATATGGTTCTTCGAGATGGGCGGTACCATGATTTGTTCATGCGACCGGTCTAGCATGTCGATGCAATGCTTGTTGAAAAGGTCTCTCAACGTTGCCGAGGGCTGTTGCGAGTGATATCCATTCATGTGCCTAGATGTAACTTGCGGGATCGTGCTATAGCACCGAGTGTTATCATAGCGATATCAATGCATACAAGCAAGAAAGGTCTCGACGGTACGGTTCATATTGTATGAACGAGCAATCTCATTAACAAGGAGGTGTATGCTTGAGTACCCTAGGCACCACAACAGCATCCAAGGGGATTTCTTGTGAACTGAACTCTAATCAGCCCTATCATCCTCATCCCGCCCGACCCCATCTGCAAACACGATTGCACTTGGAACGGCATCATGAACAGACTGCGACCCCATGCCAAACGCTGTATCAATGGCACTTTTTTCTCTGCCCCAAACATCGTGTGCATAGAGCTCCCGTAAATTCAAGATGAATCTGGGGATCAGCGTGACAGGTGGTATGAGCTCTAACGGCATAATCACTGTGACTTGCCATCCATTCCGTGGCATGATATCTGTGTTAGACAGCACATATGCAAGCATGGCAAGCAGGATACTATTCATTATTGTATTAGAGCACCAAAGAAAACAAAAATGACATGACATACACAATAAAGTAAATCATGCCCTCCCTTGCAAGATGCATCATGTAGCAGTTGACCCCCATATGTTTTGTTGCCCTGAACATTTGAAGTGACCCCTTTATAAATTGGATGATGGTCAGGAGACACAACAATGAGCCAAGTGTGAACTGCACAAAACCCAGAATTTCACCTCAAACAGAGGAAAAGTGATCTAATATGCAAAATGAAAGCCCCAGCACTTCAACTGTATCTGCTTTACAGTCAAGCAAAGATGGATATCTAGTCAAGGCTTGTACAATATCAAGTCATGATAGCTCACCTATAGGACTACTTGTTACGAGATATCTCCTTGGTATGAAAAGATGTCAACACTGATCGTCTTGAATACGACTTAGCTATATCTCAGGATTGGAGGCCTTTAGTAGGTGTATTCCAAAGGGGATCTCAGAGTGTAGGTTTTGGGATGGAGGTCATAGACAACAGGATCCAAGGGAACAATAAAGGAAGATAGTATTGAGCTAGGTTCCTAGGCCTAGCCCTGTAAAGGTAAGAATACAGATGAGGGACATTCCCCTCATGTACATGCATACTTATGCTATAGGTAAAGGTGCACAGACCATGCTATGCTAGTACGTATATAGAACTATCCATAACCCTGAATCAAGGGTTTGTATGGGAACGGTCATCTACAGGAAGAGAAGCAGTCATGCGCAGTAAGGAAGTGTTACGATTTTCCTTAGCGTTACACCGAGTGGTCATTCTCGGTACGCTTTATTGTCTTATGTTCATTGTCTGCGCCCTATCCTTTGTATGCCCCTCCCTGCTGGTAGTCACCTATATCCTCCTAGCCGTCCCCCTTATCCGATTGGCAGTCCTAACAGCAGGACCCCTATGCACTTCCCCTATCATGTGCCTCATGTTCTGTGTCCCAGACCAGTAAGCCCTTGCCCTGTGTCCATTTGTAGTATTACCCTTTGCCCATGGGATACCCTTTGCTCTATTCCCCATTTGGGCTGTCTTCTCTTCTCCCATATGCTTCTCTGCTATGGATATGCTTCTATTCTTCTCTGCAGCATGCTTCTTACTGCACATGCTGCTTCTCTTCTTACAGATGACCGTTCCCATACAACCCTTGACCCAGGGTTATGGACCATTACCATATACGTATATACATAGCATGGTCTGTGCACCATTACCTATAGTATAAGTACATACATACACAAGGGGAATGTCCCTCATCCGTATTCTCACCTTTACAAGGTTAGGCCTAGAAACCTAACTCAATACTATCTTCCTTTACTGTTCCCTTGGATCCTGTCATCTACGACCTCCATCCCAGAACCCACCCTCTGAGATCCCCTTTGGAATATGCCATCTGAAGGCCTCCAATTCTGGGATATAGCTAAGTAGTATCCAAGATGATCAACATTGACATCTTTCCATTTCAAGGAAGTAGACTCATAACAAAAGAATATGGATCATCATTCGTACTGTGCTACTAAGCCTGTATCACCCATCCAACATTAACCCTTCCTCCGAATCACCATGTTCTCTCGCCGAAGATCAGAATTGCCCATCCTCTCCACCATGCACTCCCCCATAACTCCTACTCAAAGCACGCCCAGATCAGGAACAACTACACCAGAGGCCAGATTGTCCCCCACTGCCGAATGAAGGCCACTCCTCCCTCCTCCACCAAGAATGCCATCCACTGGCACATCAACTCTCCCCTCTCATATAAGAACCCATTGAGATTTACTACACCAACCCAGAGCAGCAAACCAATACTCTGCTCTTTCCTCTGAAGAGGAACCTGAACAAGAAGAAGGGGACGAAGAAGAAACCCCATTTATCCACACCCCATCCCCTCCTCCAAGAAACCCAATACCTCTCCCACCTATACCAATCAAATCTATACCAACCCCTCCTGTCGCTCCATCAATTCCAACAATAAATGTCAAACTAAACATTCTCGACGACGAACCATTGTCACTGTCCAACGACAACATGTCATCCTCCTCCTCTTCCTCCTCTCGACCACCAATATCCTCAATGAATGAAGGATGACCAGAATCACCAATACGGCCCTCCACCATCTACTATGATGCACAAGAAGAGTTAGAAGCTGCACTTCTGGGAGATTTCTCTGGTCTGACCAAGGACACAGTAATCTGGCCGATACAGATGGATGGCCACTTTGAACTAAACAAGAATCTCTACACCGATTCAACCAGAAGTCTTACCTTCTTAAATAAGATGATGAAAGGACGAGGACCTGCTTTTGCAGAACGATGGTACCAACTCATTCAGGAAAAAGGAGATGAGTATCGGGGACAATTATACCAGACCATCAAGGATGACTTTAAATGAATGTTTTTCCCATTCAATGCATGAGAAGAAGCCCGATGGAAGCTCCGATGTCTATGATAGGATTTGTCAAAATCAAATGGCTTCCTCCTTTATACGTCCTCCTTTCAACTCTATGCCACACAATCTGAGGATTGAGACGAATCCTCTCTTATTGATGCCTTCACCACCAGTCTTGATCCAGCACTAGCAACAATGATCCTCTCAATGCCTGAGGTACCAACTACCCTTGACACATGGCGTTTGGTGGCTTCGACTTTTCATGGCCAGCAACAATGAATCACTAATCTCCACCAGTCGCTGTCAACCCACTCCTCTCCCCCATCCCATAAATCTATTATGACCCCCTTTCTCCCCTTTCGCGAACGGATCGCTCGGATCTGACAAACCGATGTTTACCCTCAAGAGGTACTACCACCTCCCACTGCCCCCCTGCCAATGGTGCCCTTGCCACTGAGTTTTGACGATTGCTATCCTTGTCTTCTACTACCCTTATGATCCATCACCACTGCACCTCCTCTCAGACTAACACCATTCAAAATGCTGTCCCCATCTTGGTGTGCTCAATTCCTCCAAAGAACTCTTCCTGGTGAACCTGTCTCCTCTCCAAAGAAGTATTTGGACGCTGCCATCCAGACTACTCTCTCCCTCCTAGCAACTCCTCTTGACATTGACACTGCCCCCCTCTTCTCCCTCTCCTTCTTCCCTCTCTTCTTCAGTGGGGTCTCCCCTTATCAATGTTGTCCCTCCTCTGTCCCTTCCGTCCTCTCTCCTTGTTGCCGGAGGACTCACCATCTCTCCTTTGTCTCCCCTTGTTGCCCGGGCAGTCAACCTTGCCCCGCTTGTTGATGATTCCCTTTCCATTGAGCCCTCCACTCTCAGTGCTGCACTTACTTCTGGTGCTCCGCTTTCCCAATGGATGCTCACCCAGTTCCATGCCCTTCACACCACCATCCCTTATCGTCTCCACCTCGCCCTGTCAGCTGTCGCTGCCGTTCGATCCATCCTCATTGCCCCCTCTTCTCCTTCGCTCCTGGATACCCTGCTTACTCCCTTGCAGTCTCCAGTTCTCTCTCCTTGTATCCTGTCCCTTCCCTCATCAGTCGCCCCCTCTGACGTGGCCACCCCAACTGCCTCTAGCTGTCCTTCCCCTGTACTGTCCTGCCCATCTCTGCAGTTTGACCTTGTCATTCCTTCTCATCTCTCTTGGGCTGACAACATCGAGGACGACGCTTTTCTCTCCAGCCCCCTTCCCTTCTCTGACAAACCACTGTCTCCATTCCCGGACGATATGTTTGACACCTATCTCGCTGATCTCGCTCTTCGCCCCCATTCTCAGGAGGATCGCCATCATGCTTTCCTCTTTTTCTCCACTCTTCTGATGTTGCCTGTTCCTTGTTCCTCCCCAGCTCTCTCCCTTTCCCTGCCACTCTCCCCACAACCCCTTTGCATCCTTGGCCTTCCATCTCTTGCATCTCCTTTCCCTCGATGACTGACAGGTGTGCCCAGTCCATGGTTCACGGACTTACTATTGCCCACATCACCTTCTCCCCTTGCGTCTTCTCCATTGCCCTCTCCCATTGTTCTTTCCCCTTCTTCTTCTCTCCTGCCATCTTAGGCATCTCAGCCTCTATTCTTTTCTCTCCCTTCTTCTTCCCCTCTGCTTTTCTCTGCCACCCTCTTCTAGTATGTCTTTGGGTTTATTCCCCGTCATCAGTGCCTCCGGTGTTGTCTGGGGGGTGAATTCCTCTGTCTCTATCCTTCCCGATGACCCGCCACTCCCCCCATCTTCCTTATCCCTTGTTTTCTCTCTTGATTCTTGATCTTTTGGAAAGTGTATTTCTAGATCCCCTTCCTGGTCTCACAGCATAGCCCTCAGCATGGCATAAAACTGCTAACAGTCCTAAAAAAAGAAAGAAATGAAGAAAACTGTAATGTCCATAATGACGTTAAACTAGGTCTCCTTCCCCTTCGGTTGTGGTATGTTCAGCATGACGTTAAATTGCACCTCTCCTCCCCCCTGTTGTGGACGACCAACATGTTGTTAAACTGTCACTCCCGGGTTGGAGTTCCCCTATACCCCTGTCCACACCTTAGAAGTGAGCAGTTATAATCCAAAATTAAATAACCATAGGACCTGGGTAGGTCGTTAAACTGCCTCAGGCTTAACTGCTCATGTGGGTATGGTTAGCCTATGGTCCCCTTATCGGAGGTCGAGCAAGGTTGGCACCCTTCACTCTACCCCTCCACTCCTCCCCTCTCTCGTCTGTCCCAGGTCTGGCAAACCTGTCTCATATGAATCCTCTGGTTGGTCTTCCTGCACGAAGTAAAACTACTTCCTTCCCCCCTCTCTCCTGGCCTTGAGGTATGGCCTGAGAATCGCCTCTACCCTGGAATCCCCTCCTCCAGCCTCTTATGCCCAACTTTCTCTTCTTCTCCCATACTGACAGCTTCCTCTGATAGAAGCATGGTGCTCCTGATCTGCAGGACCCCCACCTTCCACCTTAGCAAAGTGGACTTCTCTCAAGAATCCCGTCCTCTCCACCCCAGTGATATGAAGTCCCTACTAATCCTTAGTAGCAGACAGAGTCCTGTGGTGAAAGACATCAATACTGAGACTGAACTGATAACTGATGGTATACGGCAATCCTCAACAAAGAGGTCACCGGGCGAGTAGATATGATATGGATCCTGAGGGATGGACAAGCCACGGCCGGTCCCTTGTATACAGGAGAACGAGGAACTATCTTGGCAAGGTAGGAGTCGGAGAACCTTATACTGGCCCGGAGCAAAATCTGGTGAATGCCTAAGGGTACTGGGACTTTATGATGAAATCCTCAAGTGAACAAGACTGGGGTTGCCAGTCGAGTTCTCTGGGTTTATATATTAACAGTATCTACACACAGACCAAGCTATGCTAGATTAATTAAGGTTCTGGTAAACAATGAGTGAGTAATGCTACTGGCTACTGATACAGAGTATGAACTGAGAAACTAATGCTACTGGTACATGGAAATAGATGACTGCGGAATGAAATAGAAATAAGGGATGATGTGTCATTCTGAGTCAGAAGTCTGAAGATGGAAAGTGAAAGTACTCAGGAGTCATACATGTCATACCAAGAGAGTAAGGTCATTGGCTATTCCCTTAATATCCTACTGCAGAGACGCGTAAGTGCTGCTTGATTGGCTGTCTAATATAGTGCATTGGTAATCCAGGTAGCACATTGGTAATCCAGGTACCAGAGGGACTAATGTGATTGGCTAAGCACTGATGGAGTTCCATGGACTCTCACAGGGCTGTGGGTTGGGATATACTTGGTAAGCGGCAATGGGTAAAGGGTTTGGAATCCCATCCAGGGATAACGACCATTGGCTCGGAGCTTCTAGTCATTAGTGATCAGGGGATGAGCAAGTATTGCCATAGGCTCAGGATCTGTGGCCTTGGCTATGCGAGCAACTAATGCTATAAGCTAGAATGCCATAGAAGAAACGGAATCAGATGATATCATAGATACGTCATCGGATCTAGACTCAGCAGCAAATGATGTCATGGCTGACATATGGATTCTGGATTCAGCTGGATAATGACGTGATCGTGCTGATGACATCCTGGGTCTGGATTGATTATCTAATGAGATCAGGTGACTGGTCACGTGACAGGCTTCGTCACTAGACTGAGGGATTCGAAGTAACAGGTATTGGGACTAAGACCCAGTGGTGGTCACTACGGCTTGACAGTAGTCAGAGGCTAGTCCTGGCGACTAATAGAAAGAAAGGATAGAAAAATAGATTGAAAAATGCCTGTTTCATAACACCTGGAATACCACATTGGCTTCTTCTGATCTTGGCACCAGTTGCCTCTTTTATTTTCTGACAGTTTATAAGGATCCCTGTGGATCGACAGCATCAACATTGCTCATCATGTCTTTTGCTGTCTCTTACCCCTACGCCCACTCCTGTGTCAACCATCACTTCCATTCCACCATCCTTGACCTTCTAGTACACATTGATACGAAGTCCCTACTATCCTTAGTAGCAGACGGAGTCCTGTGGTGAAAGACGATCAATACTGTAACTGAACTGGATAACTGACGGTACACGGCAACCTCAACCAAGAGGTCACCGGGCGAGTAGGTATGATACGGATCCTGAGGGACGGACTAGCCACTGCCGGTCCCTTGTAACAGATGATGGATGAACTACCTTGGCAAGGTAGGAGTCGGGGACCTTATTACGGCCTGGAATGAAATCCAGTGAAAGCCTAAGGGTACTTGGGACTTTACGATGAAATCCTCAAAGTGAACAAGACTGGGGTTACCAGTTGAGCTCCCTGGGTTTATATATTAACGGTATCTACGCACAGACCAAGCTATGCTAGATTAATTAAGGTTCTGGTAAACGATGAGTAAGTAATGCTCCTGGCTACTGTTACAGAGTACGAGACGAGAGACTAATGCTATTAGTACATGTAAGTAGAGAACTGCGGAATGAAATGGAAATAAGGGATGACGTGTCATCCTGAGTTAGAAGTCTGAAGATAGAAAGAGAAAGTACTCAGGAGTTGTACACGTCATACCGAGAGAATAAGGCCATTGGCTATTCCCTTAATATCCTGCTGCGGAGACGCGTAAGTGCTGTCTGATTGGCTAGCTGATATAGTGCATTGGTAATCCAGGTACCGGAGGGACTAATGCGATTGGCTAAGTACTAATGGAGTACCGTGGACTCTCACAGGGTTGTGGGCATAGATATAGCTGGTAAGCAGCAATGGGTAAAGGGTTCGGAATCCTGTCAAGGGATGACGACCATTGGCTCGGAGCTTCTAGTCATTAGTGATCAGGGGATGAGCGAGTATTGCCATAGGCTTGGGATCTGTGGCTTTGGCTATGCGAGCAACTAATGCTATAGGCTGGAACGCCATAGAAGAAACAGAATCAGATGATGTCATAGATACGTCATCGAATCTAGACTCGGCAACAAATGATGTCATGGCTGACGTGTGGGTTCTGGACTCAGCCGGATGATGATGTGATCGTGCTGATGACATCCCGGGTCTGGATTGATTATCTAATGAGATCAGGTGACTGGTCATGTGATAGGCTTTGTCACTAGACTAAGGGATTCGAAGTAAAGGGGTATTGGGACTAAGACCCAGTGGTGGTCACTACGGCTTGACGGTAGTCAGAGGCTAGTCCTGGCAACTAATGGAAAGAAAAGATAGAGAAATGAATTGAAAAATGCACGTTTCATAACACTACTCCCGGCTTAGGTCGTGAAATTCCAAGACACGACCTGACATTTTTCATATTGTCTTGGTTGCTTCTGATCAGCAGGGTTCCTCTTCAAGGAATACAACCACGTCTGATGCTGGGGTTCATATTGAAAACGCCATTGAAAGAAAAACTGGCATATGTTCAAGTGCTAAAACTGAAAAATAAAACTGAAAAATTTGTAAACTGTCGTAAAACTTCGTAAAATTGATGATGAACACTGAAAAAATTCGCGTTCCAGGAGCATGCATCTCATGCTCTATATAGCTCTCTTACCCTCCCTCGCTCAAAATTTCGTCCCGAAATGACCAGAGCGAAACACTGCAGGAGGCGATGCATCCCGGTGGGTAGCACTGACACAGGGAAACTGTTCAAATCCCTGGGCAAAGGTGAGAAAACTGTGACTGGCGGACTGAAGGGGAGACTGGACACTGAAAATCCCCTCATAGATGGAAACTTCCTAACGACACAAGAACGGAGAACCGGCCTAATCATAGTAAGAAGATGGCAAAAGCCCAAGCTCCATACTATAGCAGAAACCTATACGCTCGGTTCCATACTGCCTGTTCAAGTGAGACTGCTAATCCCATTTCCTTGGGTATTGATGGACTGATTACTTCAGACGGCCACCTAACTAAAGGCATCCGAGACAAGCTTAACACCTAATCAAAGGCACCAAGCACCTGTAACGATTGAACTGAAAACTGTAATGCAAAACTCCACTCTGTCGTGGTCAGAGTGTTACTCCTGATTGTTACGATATGAAGCCCTGATTGGCTTCCTGCTGTTGACACACTGGGGAGACTGAATTCGTTGCTCCCTTCCTATCTTCTGTGCAGAGGAACTCATAGTCGGCGTGTATACGCCCTATTAACGCCTAGCGGAGTACTTATCCTTTAAACACCTACTGAAGGACTGTCCTGTTCAAGCTGACTGGTATAACACTGGTTGGCTGGGGAGTAATGCATCCTTGCTCCAAACTCAATGAAGAGCCTAGATGTGAGATCTCTCTTCTAGATCTCCAACACTTCTTGACTGGTTATGCACAATTGCGGCAGCTAAGTCCCTGATATGGACTCCATTCTTCCAAGAACGATTGTACACCAACTGCGATCCTTTTGTAAGGGCGATCCCGTTCAAGATTGAACTTCCTTCCCTAAATCTGCTGAATGATACAGATGCTGCGGCATATCTTGAATGCCCAGACTTCAAGGTCCTTGTGCTTGATATGGTGAATCCAAGCGGTGGTAGTTTTAGCCCACTGGCTCCATCTTTACACTACCAACGGTTTTGCTGACTTCTGTAAGAACCTTCCAATGATTGCGGCAGCTAAGTAACTTTGCAGCCAAGCCCTTGTCAAGTTACCCCGTTCTTCCAAGAACGATCAGAGGACAGGTTTTGCTCGTGCTGCGAGACTTCTGTTACTGATATTGCTGATGGTGATCCAGTGTTGCAGCAGCTAAGTGACCTGAGTGTCACCCTGTACTTCCAAGTATGACAAGGATCCTGACTGATATTCCGGCGTCCTCCGGATTCTGGTACTGTTACTGGTAATGTTGATCCATTGTTGCAGCAGCTAAGTGACCTAGATGTCACCCTGTACTTCCAAGTATGACAACGATCCCGTCCTGTTTCACTGGCTTCCTCCAGGTACTGATACTGCTGTAATTGACCTTTGAGACGATGCTTGCCTTCTTCTGAGGCTTCTCTATTCTCGGTCCTGACTATATATCAGTGATTGTCTCCTTTTCCTGTTTTCTCGTGGGGCGAGACCTGATTTCTGCTGGTATTGTCTTCCTCCTTTACTGAGTTCCCTTCCTTGGGCGAGGCAAGACCTGGACTGATTTATTAAATACTGTTACAGAGGATCTACGGGATTCTCTCTCCCGGATACATGATTACTATACTACTGTTTTTGTCGTTTGATCTGTTTTCCTTCTTTTTCTTCTGATGGTTTTCTTTTCTTGGCAAAGTTTATGATGGTGACACCATCCAGACCTCTTTCCTTTCGTCCTATCCCTGCTTTTGCCTTTCGTGCTGCCTTGTTTGCTGCCACCCAATATATGACGAATTGGGTTAGTGGCCAGATTCCCACTGACTCGATGTATGATGTCAGCTTCTTGATCATCCAGGGACTAAAGGGTCCTCCTAGGATGTTGCTGAGATGTTCGTAATGGGAAATCTGCCACGCTGGCGAATACTGATCATTGCAGCGACAGCGGGCTTCAATGAGGGCATCACCCTCGAGTACTGCTACGGGTTCGATATAGGGGATGGTGGACATTCTGCTGTTTGAGGTCACTCGGTTTACTCGCTTACTGGAGTAGTCTGGTAGACTGAGGGACCGACTCAACGAAGAGCTCCCTCCTTTTATCTGCTAGCTTCTGCACACGGACCAGCGCATGGGCCATGAGTACCTTTCAGGTAATAGATACCCTCCCAGTTCGGATGTACTGTTACTTCCAGTTTCGGACTGCTTCTAAACTTCTCTGATGACGACTTCCAAAGTCGTTAGGCTTCTTCGAATAAACTGCTTATGAATCTTCATAATTGGCGGAGGATGGTAGATGGTCTTATCTTGGAATAGAGGCTGCTGCTTCAGCCTTTATTGCTTACGAGCGATTACTAAGGGACACTGGTTCCCAAAGATTTACTATGCCAACTTCGTAATGCCATGAGATAACTGATGTAGCGCCTTGAATAGATGCTTGCTCTTTATTTGTCGTATTACGAATGATCTGACAAACCCACTTTCCACACGGGTAGAGCCTAATTCAAGATCTTCAACTACGTGGAGATTCTGGACATCTCTATGCATCGTTCTCTGATTACATGAGTGAATGCTTCCTTCTGATATGACCGATTACTAGATTCCTTCGAATAAACTGGTATTTCTTATTAAGCCTGTGGACTGAGTATCACTGAAAGTTCGAGACTTCTGATTTTTCTGATGTGAGAACTTTGCTTCTGAACTGATTTCTGATCTGATACTAATACATTCTTCTGTGAAATAAAACTTGTCCCTGTCACGGTCAGGGATTAACTCCTAATTCCTTGATTCTTCCGATTGATGCTGATTCTTCTGGTAATCTCTTCTGTTCGGCATTTCATCTCAGTAACTTCAAAGTTCTGCTTCTGATCTGCTATTCCTGATATTATGGCTGAGCCTCTTTAACTGGCTTCCCCGTATCTGTTCCTGGATCTGGATGCGTCCAACAGTCTTGGACTATTCTGAAATTATCCACTCTAAACGTAAAAGGCGGACTCTTTAATAGACGACCCTGATTGGCCGGCTCAAGCATCGGATTCTTTGATCTGAACATCCTAACGCTTCGCCTATTCTCGAATGGACAGTTCCTGGTAAGATGACCAACTTCTTGGCAATTGTGGCAGCGCCTTAGGTACATCGTTTCGGTGAGATCGGAACTAGAGGATCCTGCTGAACTCTGGATTCCTTCGGTGTGACTGCAATTCCTTCTTGTGTGCCCTGTGCGATGGCACTTCGTACAACGTGTGACCCTTCTTAACGTAGGCTCGTGTGCCTGTTCTGGTTCTGGAGCCATTGGTCTATCTTCCTGAACTTCTACTGATTCTGCCATTTCTGCTTCTTGCCTTAACTGTGATGGCCCTGGACTCGGCCTTCAGCTTCTGGGTGATTCTCTTGGGTTGTTCTGCTCAAGAAGAACGTTCAGAACTATGGTCTATAAGTTTTCGGATTGCCTAGTGGGGAAGGTATGTGCCTCTTCCACTCCACATCGGTGTCTGTGGTATAATGACTCTATGGGTTCCAATGGCGAGAAATAATCTCCGGCTTGATAGTGTGTTAACAGTGCTGGGGCCCATATGACCTTTAGACAGTGCTGGCAACTTCTGACCCAAAATATCGCCCAAGAATCTTCATACTGACATCTTTTTGGCAAAAAGCAAAACAGTGGACTGATATCTCCAGGTGTTTCTGTTTCTTTTAACAGGAATAACGGTGCTGAATCTGGTGGCACCTGACTTAGTATCGTGAACACGAATGGATCCATCTTAATCCTTTCTGAAAAAAACTGATATCGCTCTGACTAGCGATCTGACTGATTCTGAACTGTTGCTCGCATACCCTCCCTGGGTATGAGACTTCTGATGACTGATTTATTGGTGAAGTAGGAGGGTATGTGCCCTATCGACTCTTCCTGGTCTCAGCGACTTATTTGCCTTCTCCTGATCTTCCTGTCTGTAAAAAAAAACTTCTCCTTGTCGCAGTCAAGGAGTATCTCCTGGTCTGCTGATAAAAACTCTTGTGCCCTTCAAGACACAACTACTCTCGATACTGAGAGAAACTGATTATGGAGGAACCAGATATGCCTGGCTTCGGCAACTGAATACACTCAGCACAGCGACGTGACAATAACTGTAATCACGTGAACAGTGAACGTTATTGATTCGTTCTACGTGGCAGCCTCTAGCGCTCTGCCAATATGCTCCCTAGTGCACTATGGGAAACAGCAACTTTATCCTTATTTCAACTACACCTCCAAAGCAGAGGATGCAGAGGGTAATACCCGACGTGTAATGGGTACTACTTCGGCGGACAACCGAATGACTAGCGTGGACTGGGTGCTATTCCCAAGGTATGTCACGTGCACCTAGACATTGCTCCCTATACTCTAGGAGCCCTGAGACGTCTTGAGCCTGGTAACTGATAACGACCTTGATACGTTCCTACTGATGCACGAACTTGCTGATGCGCCTGTTGTTCCTTCCTACTGATACTGCTGATCTTGTGAACCCTTGGCAGCGTAGCCTGAGCGGGTTCCTTGCTGACGTTCTTTCTGGACCTTGTCTCTGCTGATGCGCGTAACCTTGAGTGCCTGTTGTGACCTCGTCTTTGACCACAGTATGAAGTCTTGTTCAAGTGATACGAAGTCCCTACTATCCTTAGTAGCAGACGGAGTCCTGTGGTGAAAGACGATCAATACTGTAACTGAACTGGATAACTGACGGTACACGGCAACCTCAACCAAGAGGTCACCAGGCGAGTAGGTATGATACGGATCCTGAGGGATGGACTAGCCACTGCCGGTCCCTTGTAACAGGATGATGGATGAACTACCTTGGCAAGGTAGGAGTCGGGGACCTTATTACGGCCTGGAATGAAATCCAGTGAAAGCCTAAGGGTACTTGGGACTTTACGATGAAATCCTCAAGTGAACAAGACTGGGGTTACCAGTTGAGCTCCCTGGGTTTATATATTAATGGTATCTACGCACAGACCAAGCTATGCTAGATTAATTAAGGTTCTGGTAAACGATGAGTAAGTAATGCTCCTGGCTACTGTTACAGAGTACGAGACGAGAGACTAATGCTATTGGTACATGTAAGTAGAGAACTGCGGAATGAAATGGAAATAAGGGATGACGTGTCATCCTGAGTTAGAAGTCTGAAGATGGAAAGAGAAAGTACTCAGGAGTCGTACACGTCATACCGAGAGAATAAGGCCATTGGCTATTCCCTTAATATCCTGCTGCGGAGACGCGTAAGTGCTGTCTGATTGGCTAGCTGATATAGCGCATTGGTAATCCAGGTACTGGAGGGACTAATGCGATTGGCTAAGCACTAATGGAGTACCGCGGACTCTCACAGGGTTGTGGGCATGGATATAGCTGGTAAGTGGCAATGGGTAAAGGGTTCGGAATCCTGTCAAGGGATGACGACCATTGGCTTGGAGCTTCTAGTCAT